>MU383164.1:147131-204216 GCA_022495125.1 Xylaria acuta | reverse complement strand
TAACAAACAACTAAAAAGTAATTATAGCTAAACTTATATCGAAAATATTTAATTATATATAAATATTAATATAAGTTGTTATTGCTTAAGTTTTATATATTTAAATATAACTTTTGTTATTAGTAGCAATAAATTTAAACTAAGTTTTATAATAGCGTTTTATAAACATTTATAGTTTATTAGTAATAAATAAACTATTTATTTTTGCTATATATTTTTAGCTAGTATATTTGCTAAAAAAGCTAAGTAATAATTAGTATAAAATTAATTTAGCTATATAAGCTAGTATAGCTTAATTATTTTTTTAATTTTTATTATTATTATTATTTATATTTTTGCTAAATTTATTTTAATAAAGCTTTAGCTAACTTAATAAAACAAATATTAAATTATAGTTTATTTATATTATATTAAGCTTATTACCGAACGCTTTTTAATTTTATTATTTGTTTATTTTTTATTTATAGTTTGTTTTTAAAGCTAAGTTTACTTTTTTGCTAGCGTTAGTGCTTTAAATACTGCTTTTTTTATTAAATATTTTATAAGTACTACTAGTAATATTGCTTAGTATTTTTTAATTACTTAATATAGTATATTTAGTTTATAGTTTAAAGGTTAAATTTAATAAAAATGTTCGACCGTTTATAAAAATACTTATAAAAATAAATACGCTTATATTTATAACGGATAAATTTAATATAAATAAACTATTTTAATTTTTTATATTTTATTAATAGTTAAATAAAATAAAAAATTAAATATTATTAAAAGCTAACAATTATTTTATATAATAAGCTTAAAAAGGACTTAATTTTAGCGGTAATTTTAATAATAATAATAATAACAATAATAGCAATAGCTTATATTATTTTAAAGATTTTAGTTAGCTTTATAGCTTATATAGTTTTTATAAACTTTATAACTTATATAATTTTTATAACTAAATACTGTTAGGATTAAATAATAATATATTTGTTTTAAATAATATTATATTTAGTTTATAAAATAGTATAGTTAGTTTATTTATAAAAAAATTATTTAAACTAAAACGGTTAAATATTAGCTAATTTAACTTAAATTATAATAATTTCGATAATAAAAGTATAATAACTTATAAAAATAAAATTATTTTTACTAACGTTTTTTGTTTTATTAAATAAATCGATTTATTTTTAAAAAATGTAGATTTAGCTAAAAATAATGCTAAGTAGCTTTTAACAATATTTTAAACGTTATTAAATAGTTTTATTGTTATATAATAAAACAACGAATTAATATTTATAAAAAAAACTAATTTATATTTTAAAGGTTTTATAGCTATTTTTAATAAGCTTACAGCCTATTTTATTATATAAGCTATATTAACAATAAATTTTTTTAATAGTTTATATTTTAAATTGTTTAATATAGCTTAAAATAAAGCAGCTATAATTAATTTTATTTAAAAAAAGCTTTGTTATACTAAAGCTATAAAAATATTAAACAAAAATAATAATAACTAGTACAATATAATAATTTCGATTTAAACTTATATAAATTTTAGTATTAAGTAATTTTTGCTAGCACTAAATTTTACGGTTATTTTAGCTAAATATATATTTTAGGTCGCTAAAGCTAAATTAGTTTTGCTAGCGGTAGCTTATAAAAAGTTTTTATATATATAAAAATATTATTATTGCAGCAAAAAAAATATTAACTTGCGCGATTAAAACTATAAATTTAACTTATACAATCGAAGTTATAAATTTAATAAATTTTGCTAAAAAAATAAATATTTTAAATATTTCATTTAAAAAAAAAAAAAAAGGAAAAAAAAAAGTATAGTTATAACTAGCAATAAAATAAATATAGTAAATATAAAAAAGAACAAAATTACGTTAAGCTTGCTTAAAAAAAAAAAGTATATTAATTTTACTAACTAAAATAGTAATATAAATTAACAATTAATATTTTTATTATTTTTTAATAATTTATTAAATAACAATAATATATTTATTATTATAAACTATAGTAATATTTGCAAATATTATAGTTAAATGTTTAATTTAACGTATAAATAAAATAAATATGCTTATAAGTATATTTAGTAAACATTTAAACAAATTACGTTATTATTTAAATAAACAATATAATATATTTGCTATTATTATAATATTTTTTTTTATTATAAAATTAATTATTTTATTATTTCGACTTTTATATAGCTAAAAATTTATTATTTTAGCTATACTTAAAAAATATAGCTTTTATAGCGTAAAATAATACTTTTAAAAAAAACTAGTTACAAAATTTACCGATTATTTTTTAAGTTATATAAATATTGTTTAAGCTATATAAAGTAAAAAATAACTTAAAATAGTTTTTAATTAACTAATTTTTTTATTTAAAAGTTAATATTTATACTAAAGCTAATAATAAAAATATAACTATTTGTTTTAATTCGGAAATAGGTTATAATATTATAACGCGCAAGCTTTTAAATATTTTAAAATATACGGTTATATAAAAAACAAAGCGAATAAAAAATATTAGCAAAAATAAAGTAAAATATAAATATTAAGCTATATTTTTTTACTATATTATAGGTAAAAATAATTACAAAGTTTTTATATTTATAAAAGTTATAAAATTTGCGTAGGTTTTAAAAACAATAATTAAGCTTGCTATATTAATAAATAATAATTTTTTAAGCTTATAAAGTACTATTATTAATTATAAAAAATAAAAAGTAATGTTTGCTAATATAAGCAATTTTAAAGTCCTTTTTTAAATATATTTTTATATACGCTTTTACGTCCGTAAAATTATTTTATTTAAAAATATGCTACTTTAGCTAAAGGTTATAGTTAATATTTTAGCTATATATATATTGTTATTTTTAAATAAAGATTTTATTTTTAAGCTTTTATATAAAAATAATATTGTTACTATTATTAAATTAACTATACTATAAGCAGTTATTATAACTAACTTTTTGCTAAAATAAAAAGTTATACTTAAAAAAACTTATATTAGTATTATTTAAAAACAAATAAATATTAACTATATAAAAGCTACTTAAAAAAAATATTTAAAAACTATAATAATAGCTATAGTTATAGCTATAGTTAGCAAATTAAATAATACTGCGAGCAATTTTAGCTTATTAAATGCTAGCTTTTTTGTTGTTAATATTAAAGTATATTTTACTAATAATATTAAAATTTTTAATTTATTTAGTATTAATGTTAGTTTTTTAACAACTTTTATGTTCGAAGTTATTATTACTAAGGTTTATTATACTAGTTAAAAAAAACTTACTACGTTTATTTTTATTAATATAGCAAATATTATCAATATATTAAAAAAATATAATATATTATAAAAAACTAATAGTATTTTTGTTATTAATTTTGTTTATATTATAATAAAGTCGGCTAAAAATCGTAAGCTTACTATAAAAAAATTATTAAAAAAAAAGTTAAAGCTTAAAATTTTTAGTATTTTTTTTATTTTTAGCATTAAAAAATCGCCTAAAGTCGATAAAATTAAAGCTTTAGCGGGGTAGTTTATATATACCGGCAGTAAAATAAAAGCTGCTAATATTTTTAAATTATTTAAAAATATATTTAAAATTTAAACAAATTAAAATATTATTAATATATTTATTAAAAACTAAATAAAAATTTTGTTTATAAATAACTAGTAAAAAATAAAGCTTAATAATCGTTTATATTTATTGTTTAGCTATAACTAAAAAGTAGTTAATATAATATTTAATAAGCTATATATATAAAATAAAATAAAATAAATCGATAAACTAACTTTTTTTACATACTTAGTTTTTATTGTTTAAATATAAAAAAAAAAGGAGCTTTATTTATAGCTTGTAGTTAATTTGCGCGCTTTAAATAAAGTAGCTATTTTAAATAATTATTTTTTACTGTTATAGTTAAAAGTTATTAGTTTTATTAAAAGTAAACTTTATAAAATAATAGTTAACGCTATTTTTTTTTTTATTAGTTTAGTATATACCTCGATTATTATAATTGTTTTATAATTATTAGCTTTTAAAGCGTTAAACAATTTATAGTTATATTAATAAAATTTTATAATTTTTTAGCTTATATATAACGTTTTATAAATAAAAAGCTTTAACTATATAAATATTTTTGTTGCGCGTTTATTAATAATATTATTATTTTTTTTAATATAGCTAAAAAATATTTATTTTATTTATAAACTATTTTTAAGCTGTTTTATTTTTGTTGGATTTTTTTGTTTTTAAAAAATTTTTTTTTTGCTTATTTATTTATTAACTTTTTAAGCTTTTAAATAAATATTTTTAGTTATTTTATAACTACTAAAAAGTTAGCTATTTTTTATAACTTAAAGTTTTTAAACTAGTTTAAAGCGCTTAAGTAATATTTTAAAAGCAGCGGATTTTTTTATAATTTACTTTTATATTACATATAGTATACAAAGCTTTTTTAAAAAAAAACTACTTTTTTTAATAAAGGCTAAAAGTTTAGTTATATTAATATAAATAATTTAAAAAAATAACAAGTTTATTACTGCTTTATATATTATAAGCTAACAAAAAAAAAATTAATCGTTTAAAGCTATATAAAACTTAATATATAATTATATAGTTTTTTATTACTATAATTTTGCCCGGTAGTTATTTATATAAGTAAATAAATTTATAGAAAAAAGTTTTAAAGTTATAATTTTTTATTTTAAAAAAGACTACTAGTAAGTATTTAGTTTAATAGTTTTTAATATATAAATATTATTTATTATATTTTTTAGTTGCTATTTAGTTTAAGCCGAAATATAGTATAAACTATTCGAGTTAAAAGTTATATATATTATTTAAGCTTATAAAAAACTATATATTATAGTAAAAGCGGCTTAAGCGCTTGTAGTAGTTTTTACGGACTATTTAGCTACTAAAAGTATTTTTAACTAAATAAGCTTTAATATTATATTAACCGATTAAACTAATAAATATTTTATTAATGCTTTAATTTATTTTTTATAGTATAGTTTATAAATATATTATTTGCTAAATTAAATTAATTTTATTTTTAATACGTTTAATTGTTTGCTTACGTACTTAGATTAAATAAATAAATAAAAAAAATTAAATGATCGAAAAAAAAACTAGTATTTAATTAAATTTAGCTAGCGGAAAAAGTTATTTAGTTAACCTTTACGTCCGAAGCAATACTAAATAGCGCTGCTAAAGCAAAAATTATTGCGGACTATAAAAAAATTTTTAAATATTATAAAATTTTGCAAGCTATATATAAAAATAATAAAGTTGTTAATAAAATATTTTTGCGCTCCGGCTATTTATTTGCTATTATTAAAAATTTGCTATATAACGTAAATAAATAAAAAAAATATAAATTATATATATTTAAAAGCTAAATTAGTAAGTTTTTATAAGCAGTATATAATAATAAATATTATTTTAGTATATAACGTATATTAAAAAATTTAACGTTTTATTTTATTTATTTAAAAATTAAAAAAGTAACAAAGTATATTAGCTACTATAATAGCTATAAAATATATATTACCGATTAAAAAAAGCTTTACGAAAATTATTAACTTATTTGTTTTAAAAACGTAAAGTTAATAAAAACTATTATAATAAACTTTATTGTTAGTTTGTTAACGGTTTTTTTAGCTAATATATTTTAATAACTTAAAAAATATAACTATTATAATATACTAATAATAGTAATATATATTACGTTTAAGCAAACTTTATTAATTTTTAATAATAAAAAATATATAGTAAAAAATTAAAGCATCGTTTTAGCTAAATAATTACTTTTTTATAATTAAAGAGTATTTACTAAAATTATTTCGGATAAAAACTATAAGTTTATATTTAACTTTTAAAAAAAGTTATAAAAAATATAAAGAATAAAGCTATTTATAACTACTATATATTATTTATAAAAAAACGGTTTATTAAAGCAAAAAAACTAAACTATTAAAATTATTGTTTATTATTATATTTTTGTATATTTTAAAAATAACTAGATCGATTTACTTTTAGCGCTTTAGTAAAATTTTAATAGCGTATATTTTAACTTTATTAAATTTTTAGCTTATAAGCAGTTATTTAGCTTTTAATTATTTAGTCCGAACGATATTTTTATTAAAGTCGATATTATAAAGTATAAAAATTTTTAATTTATTTATAAGCATTTGTATAAAAATATAAAGTTAGCTATAAATTTTATGTTTATAAAAGCTAAGCTATACTATAATAAAAAATATAAGCTAATAAAATTTAAAGAAAGCAACAAAATATATTTATAGTTATATATAAAGTATTATTTTTTTAGCAATTTTTTAAAGAAGTTTTTATAACAACGGGCTAAACTTTAAAAAGTAAAACGGCGTATTAAACGTTTAGTTTATAAAATTAATTTGTTTAAAACGTTTAAAGTATATTTTGTTATTTTTATTGTTTATTTATTACTAAAATAAAATAGTACTAATTTTTTTTATTGTAAAGTATTTATACCGGGTTTTATTTTTAACGATTAACCGGACTTTAATAAAAATAGCAATTTTTTTAAAGTAAAGCTTATTTTTTAATATTGTTTTAATAAATTTTGTACTAAGTTTTAATACTTAATTAAATAAAAAGGCTATAGTTATAAAAATAATTAGTAGAAATTTAAATAGCAGTTAAAAAATTCGAAAAAATTAATTGCTAAATATTAAGTTTATATAAGTAAAAAACTTACTTTTAATTAAAAGGCGTTAAATATGCTTTAATTTAACAAGCAACTTTATAGTTGTTTTTAAAAAATAAAGTTTGTTTAATATATATATATTTTATATTATAAATATAGCTTAAGTTATTAAAGTTAATAACTTTTTTTTTTATGGCTAGCATTTGTTATATTTAAACAAAAAGGGTATCTTTTATAAAAGGACTTATATTGTTAAATATAGCCCTACTTTATAAATTAAATAAAGAAGTTAAGGCCTTAGTAAGGCTTTTGCCTCCGGTAAAAAATTTACTAAGTCCTTCCTTTTTTTTTTATTACAATATATAAACTTAAAACTTTACTACTTTTAATAGTCCTTACTAAATAGTTTTTTATTTATAATAAGTTATATGCGCGTATATAATATTTATTAATAAGCTTGTAAATAATAATTAATTATTTAAAAGCATTTTTTTTTATTAGTAAAGCTTTTAATAATATTTTTTTATTTATAATAAGTTGTTATAATGTTATAATAGCGGTATTAATTGCGTACAAGGCTGTCCGTACAAGGCTATACATATAGTACTAAGCTAGCTTACTAGCCTAACTAGTAAGGCGGTGTACATACGCAAAATTCTTTTACTTAAAAAGAATTCTCTATATAAAGGTTTTATTTTTATAGTTAGTTAAAAAGATAAATCGATATATGTAATATTTATTTTACCCCTTTGTTTACGTATAATATTATACTTTTTAGCCACTTAACATATAGTATATATAAACGTTTAAAATATATATAATACGTTTAAAAGCAATTTTTTTTATAAGTTTATATATATTTTATTAAATATTTAATAAAAAGCTTATTTTTTAACCGGGCTATTTTTTAAAGCTATTTTTTTAGTTAAAAGTTATTAAGTTAACTATATATTTTTTTAATATTATAGCTTAAACTTTTTTTTTTAGCTACTTATATATATACGATTTTTTTATATATAAGGTTAAATTTTTAATAGTTAAAATAAAGCTTTAATAATATATATTAATATTTTATTATTAAATGTTTATTATAGTAAAAATTATATATTTTTAGTTTAAAGTTAATATTTGTTTATATATATTTAATAAAAGTATATAATAAACTTTTGTTTTTTTTAGCAAGTTTATATAAATAATTGTTTTTTATATAGTTAATAAAAATCTTTTTTTTTAAACTTTTGCTTTAAATATACTAAAAATATTAAATATAATTTTATTAACTATATATATAAAGTTTAATATAAAAGCTTTTTTACGTAAGCTAATAGTTATATTTTAATACTATAAAATATTATTTTATATTTTAATGTTATATTAGCTTTTAAAAACTATAGCTTATTTTAAATAAATATTTCGTAAAGCTTTTTTTAAGTTAATAATAAGTTTAATTATTTTTATTTTATTATTTTTATAATAAACCTTTATAATTTTATTTAGCTATTTGTTTGTTTATTTTATTAAATTTTAAATATACAAACTTTTCGCTTTATATATAAGCTTTTTATAATTATATTTATATTTAAGTTTAAATATTAGTTAAAGTAAACGCTTATACATATTTACTTAGTAAACTTTATTATTTTTATACAATATATATTATATTGTTATAAAGCTTAATTATAAAGTTTGCTAGCAATAATAGGTAAGCTTTATTTAATAGCTATAAAGTTGTTATAAATAGCCGTATTATAATTTATACTTATATTTATAAAGTAGTTAGTAATAGCGGGCGATTTTAGCTTTATAAGCTAAAAAGCTCGCTTTTTTTTATAGGTTATATAGTTTTAAAAATTATAGCTATATATAACTAATATAAAGTTTTACTTTTAAATAAAAAGTTTTTAAATAATTTTAATATATATATTATAACAAGCTTATAAAACTAAGCTAACATAATTACGTATATAAAGTATAAAAATAATAAAACTTTTAATTGTTAAATTTTTCGCTTAAATATAAAGCTTGCTAACAGCTATAATAAACGTTTTTAAACATATATATATTATAACATTAAATTTATATTAATATTTTATATAAAATAAATATATATTTAATAGTTTTACTATAATTTTAATTAGTTATGTATAACACCCTTTATTAGGGGTACGTAAAAAGCTTTATTTTCCTAGTGGCGATAGCCCTAAATTTAACACCTAAAAGGTCTAGGACCTGCGGTCACCTAACCTACCTACCTATATATAGCCTAGCAATCGGCTCCGCCGATTAACCCTACCTACTTAGACTTTATAGCCGTTTAATCAACAAATATTGGACCCCCTACTACCCTTTTCTTCATACAACCCCTTGGGTTGTATAAACCTTATATTCTATAAAGTATAGCCTATTAACAATATTAATATATTATTTTATAATAAAATATTTGTAAACGTAATAGTTAAGTAATAAATTTTTATAGCTATAAAATTTTAAATAGTTTTATAACAAATAAAAAAAAATTAAGTATTAAAAAAAACGGTTTAATATATATTATAAATTTTAAAACTGCTAAAAAAATATTAAATATTTATTTTTAGTATTATTATTTACTAGTATAAACTTTAAATATAAGTATTAAAAAATAAAGTTTAAAAATTTAGTTAAAATTATAAAATAAAAAAATATAAGTATTAAAAAACATATAAAACCTAGCTTAAAACTTATTTATAATTTTAATTTATTAAAACGTTAAAAATTAAAATTAAGCTAAAAAAGCTATTAAAGGTTTATAGCAGCTAATTTTAAATAAATAAAAAAATATGCTTAAAAACGTTCGATAATAATAAAGAACTAAATAGCTTTTTTATTTAATAGCAGCTAATAAAAAAAACTAAATTATATAATTATATAATTTTATATAAACGTATAAAATTTTTTAAAAAGCTAAAATAAAAAATAAAAGTATAAATAATAATAACGTAATATATATAGCTAATATTATTAAACAACGATTTAAATTATATATAACTAAATTTTATATTTTTAAAGCTAAGGATTTATTTTAAAAAAATTTATATAAAGCTGTTATTATAAATATAAATATTTTTTAAAAAAACTTTAAAGTTTAATATTATTTAATTAATAGTAAAAATTATATAATAAAATATATTTAAATAAACTATATAGTTATATAAAAGGTTTAAAAAAAGTTTTCGGTAATTTAAAAAACGTTAGGTAATATAAACCTTTTTATTTTTAAAAATAAAAAAAAGCTAATAAAACTAATAGCTAATTTTTCGAAAATAGCTAGCAATATTTTTAAAAAATAGCTAATATATTATTAAACGGTTATATAAATATTATAGTTAGCTTATTAATACACGCGGACAGGGAGCGCACGCACACATAGCCACAAGTGGCTGTGCTTAGCCCGTGCGTATAGCTAAGCCACACACACACACACGCACACATTATTATTAGATATAAACTGTAGACTTAAAAGAAGCTTCCCTTTTTTATCTTCTTTATACATACAGTTTTTACCCATACTTATGAGCACCTATATTACTTATTTTAGCTATTTTTTTAAAAAAGTTTATTTATTTTAAAGTTTATAAAGTATAATAAGCTATTACTAAAAAATAATTTAAAATAAAGTAATAATAAATAAAGCGATTTTATTAAATAAAAAATATTAAAACTAAGAAAAAAACAAAAAAACAAAAAAACTTTTTAGGCTATATAAAAAATAATATTAAAAGCTATTTTAATTATTAAAAAATTTATTTTTTTAAATAAAAAAAAATATAAAGGGCTAATAAATAAAATAGCTTTAACTGTTGATTTAAATTAACTAAAAAACTTAAAACTTAATAAAAAAAGCGAATAATTAAACAATTAAAATAAATAATTAATTAATTAACGCTTTATTTTAATAATTTATTTTAAAAAATATATAAACTATAGCTTTTATTTAGTTTTATAATAATTAATAATTTAACAAAGTATAATAAGTACGCTTTAAGGTTTAACTTTTTTTTTAACTTTATATATAAATATTTTTTTAAAAAAGGCTACTTGTTAGCTAATTTATTTATAAGCTACAAGGAAAATAACGAGATAAAAGTGCTAAGCTTTAAAGGTATACGTTAACTTATAAGGTTTTTATTATAAATTTTTTTATATAATATTATAAATAAAAAAAAGCTAGGGTAAATAAGCTAAAATAGCTTTTATAGCTTATTAATATTAGTAGTAAAATATAGCTAAGTAAAAAAGCAAACAAATAAAAAAATTTAAGCTTAAACTAATACCTAGGTGTTAAAGAATTAAACAAACTAAAGGTAACCTTTCCTTGCTAACTTAAAGGTAACTTTACTTTAATACTTAAATTATATACTTAAAGACTTGCTTACTTAATAGTTTAAACCTTTTACGGTAATTTTAAATAGCGAGCTTTATAAGCTTATAAAGCGAACAACGGACTAAAACAACAATATATTTGCTTTTTTTCTAGAGTAAAGGTTGGCGCAAAGCGTATACCCTTAAAAAGTTAAAATTTTTAAAAAAAATAACTAAATTATAGTTTTTACAGCGTAGCTGCCCTAGCACCAAAAGTAACTTTTAAACGTATATAAAATAGCTAGGTAGCTAAGTACTACTCCAATAATTTATATACTGTCCGTGCGCTAACCTTAGGTAAGCAGGGGAGGGCTACCCTTAGTTTGTCTATAAACTCGGTAGAAATATATGCGCTTAAAATTCTAAAACGCTCTTATTACCGCTTATTTCATTAAGGCAATAATATTATAGCCCAGTTATATTTAACGTACTAAGAAAATCTACCGTTTTAAAACTAAGCAGCAAATTGACGGCTTATTACCTAATAAGCAGCTTATCGTACTAAGCGGAATACTTGCGGCTAACCCCACCCCTATAGAAACCGCCAAGTACCTAAGTAGATACCCAAATGTGTTCGGTGAGCAACACTAAACTGTGACAATAATACAATCAGGTCAACAACCGAATCTATTCTATAGACTGTATCATAAACCAAGGCGCGCACGCAAACATCTTACCATTAATATCTTAGCATAAATGAAAACACTGTTCAGCCAAGGGCCATAATGGGGTTTATAATGCTGGTCGGTTGTTATATCAAGCCTGTTTCCTTATTAGGAGATGGCTGTACAGCGTTTACGGGAGATGGCAGCCTTCACCTGAGCGTAAGCGGAAGAGATACCCCATGTTTTCTAATTCGAAGCTATTCCCTTCTTCTCCAATTATAACAACATTCCTCTGATCATTTCTACCTTTAAGAAAATATTATATATACCGAATAGTGTGTGTGTGTGTGTCTATGTGTGCATTGCCGTTGAAGATCTCTTACAAGAATGTGGTTGATCGACACAACGCTTCTCGAGCTACGGTCCCATGTGACACTACCACACTCGTATGCCATATTGTCACACACCTGGACCGAGGAGGAAGAGGTCTCGTTCCAGGAGTTTCAAGACATCGAGGGCAGGCGGACAAAGAATGGCTTCGCAAAAATCACTGCTGTCTGTGAGCTAGCACGGCTCAGGGGATTGAAGTGGTGCTGGGTCGATACGTGTTGCATCGACAAGACCTCGAGTGCAGAATTGAGCGAGGCCATCAATTCCATGTTCCGCTGGTACGAGGAATCCACAGTGTGTTTCGCATACTTGAGAGACCTCCTGCCTGGCGATGAGAAGACTGGCGGCGGTGGCGGCGGCTTTGACCAGGACCTTGCGGGTTGCGCATGGTTTTGGCGGGGGTGGACGTTGCAGGAGCTTATCGCTCCTCGCACGCTCGAATTCTTTGACAGGGATTGGAATATGCGAGGCACGAAGACGGAGCTCATAAACACCTTGCACAACATCACGGGCGTGTCAAGCCGGGTCCTGGAAAACTCGGATTGTCTGCGCGAGACACCAGCGGGCACTCGGATGTCCTGGGCTGCCGACCGTCGAACGAAGAGAGTCGAGGACATCGCCTACTGTCTTCTCGGGATATTTGACATCTACATGCCTTTGATATATGGCGAGGGCGAGAGAGCATTTGCCCGATTGCAGCAAGAGATTATCAAGGATAAGCATGACCTGTCCATATTTGCCTGGAGGGCGGAGCCAAATGGTCAAAAGTTTCGGGGGCTGCTCGCGCGATCCCCATCTGAGTTTCGCTATTGCCGAGATGCGCAACTCTCGTACCATTTGAGGATGACCACAGAGTACTCGATTACCAACCGTGGCATTCGGCTTCACACTTTGCTTGGCACGGACGATGACGGTAACTACCTACTTCCTCTAGGCTGTACCTTGAGGGACCAGTGCTGTCAGGATCCCATGAAACGAAAGCCGCTAGAAGATAAAGACTCGGTTGGGGTCTATCTCAAGAAAGCACCCAACTACGGCCTGGTGAGAGTGCATCCTGATAAGCTTCACACATACCGAGGATGGACGAGCTCGATGATTTCACAACACGGGAGGAAGCGAATCCACTCACCCCAGGACCTCAGCGTTTACGACTGTTCCACGATCGATGAACAGCACCGTCTAAGCATCCGCCTAGGGGCGTCTGACTTTCCACTTAAAATAAACAGCACCGGGCCCGACTACTCTTGGGATGCGAACTCTCAGATGTTCATTACCATGGGTGACCAGCGGTTCACGGGATACTGTCGCCTTCGTATCACTACCTCTCGCCGGTCTTCATTCGAATGTATCCTAGTTTGCGGTCTGATGCGGATTCCCAGCATCGACAAGAACAGCGTCAAAGTGAACGACGAGGGGCTCCACGTCCGAGCTTGGTGCAGTATCTTCTCGTCATCGTCCTCCATGTGGGCTGAGCTCTCTGATCTCACCAAGGGCCACGAAGCGCAGGATCTCCTCCACTTGCGGAACACGGTCGATAGGAAATTTGGCAAGTCTGACTCGGACAGGTGCGTCTCTGAGACCACGACGGAGATCGTGCTTGCGTCGGTATCGGCCGAGAAGGAGCAGGATCAAGGCACATGGCTCTTCCGGGTCAATGTCTCCGTTGACTGTATACCCCGACGACCTCAAAAGAGACCGCGAGATGACTGAGATCCCAGAACGCCAAAAGATCAAAAGTGGGACGAGCAAGTTACTGGGCAAGACTATGCATCACTTTGTTAATCCAATGGCGCAGCGAGCTGGCCTGGGGGACGTGAACAAGGACCGACCACTTCCAAGATTTGTGCTGCCACCATGTTTCGGTGGCGGTTTCCAAGGCTTTCCCCTGGCACGCAATAGTTCAAAACTGCCGGGAGGTGTTACCTACCAAATGCGGAAAATCTTATTAGATAGGGGTCAAAGTTATGTCCCCTGGAATTTCGGTGCGTTGCCCTAATTTGCCGTTATGGGAACACAAGGATCTTAGTAAATGTCTGAAATATTCTTGAAGTCGATCAATTAGAGCTCACTTTCCACAGCGGCGTCCGCCTGCTTGAGACATGATATATAACCATCTAACCAATCGGCGAAAACATCTCCAAATCAAATGTGACAGCGCCACGACCCAAAACTTCGGGTTCAGAATAGCGGGTGTCGAGAGGCATGTGGCTGGTCCCATCTCATTACGTACTCACTCAATAGATGCATTTTCGTACCAAGTACTAGGTAAATTCAAATGACAGAAAGCTCGCTATTGATATCCATGACCGGGTCTCATCAAAGAACATCCCAAAGTATATACATAAAACGGAATACGCCCCCCGATACCCCTCGTGAAATATGTCAAATTCCAAGCAAGTAGTACCAGAGACGCTCATGATTTTATTTCGATCCGATCCTTGCGTTCAATCCATGATCGCAACGTCTGATCTGTGTTTTACCGTCGATCACGACGGGAAAAAAAAAGTTATTTACTGGCACTGAGACCAGTAGTCGCCAGTTGCCACGCATTTGTAGGGGGACTGACATGTTGTCGGTCCCGTGTAGCCCTGACCACCGCACTATGATGTCGTTACGTTAGTCTCCAAATTCTCATTGCATGCACGAGAGAGCGGTCTTTCTTACCTGGCCCCACTGAGGAACAGTGCCCGTGGCGGTTGAGGCTGGCGCGGATGATGTCGTCGTTGTGTTGCCGGGCACACTCGTTGAAGTGGGCATGCTCGTGGGCGTGCCAGCCGGGGAAGTGGTGGTGGTGGTGGTGTTCGAGGGCGGGTTGCCGCCACCGCCGCCGCCGCCGCCACAAGGTGATCCGCTGTCGAGGATTGATCGCGCCTGCTGGGCATAGTTGCAGTCGCCGATGACATTGGAGTCGGAGAAGCCGGCGCTCCACATCATGATACCACCAAAGCGGGATTCGCTCTTGACATCCCCGATAATGGTGGCGAGCTGGTCAGGCGTGGCGTAGTAGGTCTCCCCACTGGGAGCGCCGTTGGCTCCGAGGGGAGAGGCCGGGACGCCGACGAAGACCTTGGCGTTGGCCGAGGGCGTGTCGGCCGTGTAAGTAAGCCACTTGTCGTAGTTAAAGGGCGCGTTGCCGTTGATAGGTAGCGCGCATGGGTACCTATGCGATTCAGGGGTAAGTGACTACTCACACTGATATGGATGCTGGACGGGGAATAAAGAGGTTGGGTGATACGGTGTAAAATATGGGGAGAGAAAAAGACGGAAATACACTCACGTGTAGTTGTTGTTGTTGTAAAACTGCGGCCAGAGGTAGTCGAACTCGGCATTTTCTATGAGAACCGACATGTTGGGCTCGGGAATCGGACATTGGGGGGCCCCCGTGATATAGTACTGATTCTTCGAGTCGGATTTGAAACTATCCCGCAGAGTGGAGATCATGTCCGGATAGAACTCGTTGCCCTTGTTCAGCTCCAAGTCGAAGTCGAATCCGTTGACGAAGACGTCGCCGAATGGCCGTTGTACCGATGTGCTACCGGAGTTGCCGTATGCTTCCCACAGGTAGCTACCAATCTTCTTAGCTTCGTCTGCTGAGGACAACGAATATTGGCCAGCGGCTCCGCCCAGGGATAGAATTATGGTGACGCCCTTGCTCTGGCATGTCTTGATGGCTGACGAGAGGGCATCGCAGTTCTGTCCCTCACCGCTTGAACTGATAAAGCAAGACTGGCCTATGGTACCCGAGGGAATGGTGTTGCCATTGCCCCATTGATATAAGAAAGACAGCACGAGAATGTCGATTCCAGCATCATCTGTGCAATAGGCTGAGAGATCGTTGTTCTCAATTGTGCCGCCGCCGTTCTGACCCCAGTAGACAACGTTCTGGGGACCGGAGCTCTGGCGAGCTTTGATAGAAGTAGGCAGGGCCGTGGCGGCTCCGGCCATGAGGCCGAGGCCAGCTGATACCTTGGTGAAATGCATAAGGAATGATGCTATCTAAGTTAAGGAACGTGTGTGCTGAAAAGAACGAGCCACTTATAAATAATGAGAGACGGCCGCTTGTCTGGTATGCACAAGTCAAAGCGTGGCTGGCCAGCACGAAACAGACATTGGAATGCGGCATCGTGGCATATTTGTAGTTGTCTGACGACAGCAGATTCATGATACCCTGAACACAGCTGTGGTCCCATTGCTCCATCGCTGGAGGCGGCAGTCAGCCGTACGCCTCGTGGGAACCACGACACGTTACATGTCGACGTAAGAGGCAAGTCAACATGCCCGCTTTGGAGAGGGAGTGAATGCACCGGGACCTAGTAGCGCGACGGAAGCGGGGCCCGGCGAGACACCTGACGCCGTAGCGTGCGTCGCTGCGCTGCGACAGGAATAAACGTGAGCATCGAACGCCGAACATTGAGCCGTTGGCAGCAGACAGCAGGTTCGCATGCTATATGGATCTACGCGCGTACCTGACTAGGCGAGCGTAGATCAAAGGACGAAAGCCGGCGCTATATCGGAAAGGGGTGTTGGCCTCGATCCTCGCGGCGCCTGATCCTGTCAGGATCACGGGAGTTCGTGGTGGATTTGGGGGCATCGCGCCTGGCCGTTTGCTGCTCCTGACAGGCGATGTGGTGTAATCCTCCTGAGTCTTTCTCAAAAAGGCTGCTGTGAGCCCGGGTGGAGTTGATAAGATTGACAAGGGGGGTTGGACAAGCGCCACCTTGTGTCTTAATCGGCCATTAATAATAGCTCAGCGGGTTTCAAGTTGATGCTTAGGAGTGGCTTTTAAACACTACCGCTTATGTCCTGCGATGTGGAGACTGTCGGTTTTGGAAGGTGGTAACATCGTCCTCTCATCCGTGTACGTAGTATGCAACCTTAATGGATTGATACGCGACGCTATAAAAGGCGAACACGCTGTCGCCAGAGGCCGACGACCTCCCGGTCTGGTTCTATTGAATCTTAGGCTCAAATTGGGAAACTACTGCCTACTAAATGTGACATGAATCGGAATGGGTTTAATAGCGGAGGATTGAGCACCTCACCTCAGCCGCAAAATGCTTGAGTAGTATATACTTTGGTATCCTGTAGGTCGCTCGGTTTACACGGTATATCTTAAACTAATCTGCCTTCCTCTAACTTACTCATCATGTCATGTTACATTAACTACGCTGTGAATTTGAAGCTTGAGTACCAGCTGAGGATTAGATCGTATAGTAATTGCAACATATCAGCGTATGGACCCAGCTCTGTTGTATCCGCAGAGGTGCTACGGGACTGTCCATAGCGAGATTAGGAATCAGCTCTGCTGATTTTATTTTAGATAGCAGTTCTAATACTCCGTCATGTGGATATCAAGGTGTCAAGGTCAGGCTACACTTCCGTGTCTGTGTAAGATCAGCTCGTTATTCTACCATAAGAGAGAGCTGAAGAACCACTTGGATGTAGCCGACTACCTTAGTTATTAAAAGGTACCGAAAAATGGAAAATGCACATTAATAGCGCAATAAACTACGTTTCATGATCTTTCTTTGAAACTTGTGTATTTATAGGCCTGAATCCAGTTGCCTTTGAGGCCACCGTTACGTGCTGCGCCCCGGGCAACCTTCCTATATCGGTGCCACCAGGCCAACCCATACACTTTCTAGTCGAATTCTCGTCTCCAAGTCTCGTCTCGAAGATGAGATTTGTATGTATCTAAGACGTCTCCAGATAGGGAACTGGCAAGCATGGTTCAAACGCAGTCGTATACGAGACATTTTAGCATACCATAGCCCGTGATTGCGATAGCGAGCACGAATAACGCCAAAGGGGCAACTGATATAAAGTAACTGGCAAGTATTTTTTTGAATTATGCACACAGTCTGCTTCACCTGTTCCTCTCTATCAACGTAGGTAGCTTGTTACTGGGTCTTAATCCACCACCAAACTTTTCCGCGCTGTTCATCTAGACTCGGCAGCTTAGGGGTTCTACCAACTCTTTAGGTTTATACAGCATTCAGAGATACTTGCATAGAACAAACACGATCTTGTACGTGACGGGGATACCAAACGAGCAATCACCATCCCAACTTTGCGATCTCCCGCTTCTGCTTTTGCTGCGATAGCATTTCCTGTCCGCAGTTAGCCTCTCAGCCAATCTATCCTAAGACATGGCCAGAATCAAAGTTCTACATACCGTTTCCACGGTGCCCTCAATGCGATAACGAATCACAAGCACCTTTTCCTTTTGATTAAGACGCGTCGTCCTTGCGATAGCCTGGTTTTCGACACTCGGGTTCCACTGAGGCTCTAAAATAAATACTCGCCTCGCAGCGGTAATGTTGAGCCCAAAGGCCCCGGTTCCCGTTGTCACTGTAGAGTAGAAACAAATTAGTTGGATTTTAGGAATGTACTAGCCAGAGTTATTATTGCGGGTGAAACCAAGGTAGGCAATTGTTGTGTTATAGTGGACACCACCCAGCTAAGTTTTAAGTAACGTATCACTCACTGCAAAGGGGTTAGTCTTGGATTTAATATGCTTTTCGAAGAACAGAGGCCTAAGAGTAAGGCATGCGAGGTTAGCGACGCACCTAAGTAGCACTCTGGCACCTAAGTCTTTGTCAAATTCGTCTAAAATTTGTTGTCTCTTCGACATGAGAGTGTCTCCATCTATACGCAAGTAGTCTACGCCTGCGTCTTTCAAGTGGCGACCAGCAAGATCCATCGTGTATGTCCAACACGAGAACACTATGCTATGACGGTGTCAATAGTTTCAGCGACGAAGGCTCTAGGGTTCTATCGATAGTAGACTTACCTCTTCATCTCCTCCATGCGATCCTTGACGTCTTGTACCAGACGATTCATCTTAGTAGAGAAGCCTACGTCCTTGAAATACAGACTCCTAGTCAAAGCATCGCGGTGGTCTCGTTTGTGGCTACTGTTGCGCGTAGGAATTGTGTCAGTTCGCAGACACTTCGCACCGTCTTTGTAATAGCATTGAAGGCAAAGAATAGGATCTTCCTCGGGCTTCAACAGCGCCTCTAGGTCCCCAAGGCATTCTGTGCACAAGAAATGGCCGCAAACGTTCGTCGTTAGGATGAGAGCTGGTCTAGGCTGTTCGCACCCGTCACACCTACTCTCAAAGCTAGTACCAAGGCCGACAGCCAGCGACTCATCAAGTTGAAGTGCCATTCTTTTCCATGAAAACGGTTTCTGATAAGTTCCGTGGTTGCAGAGAATACGTAGCTGTAAACTTGCTTGAAATAAGCCGAACTCCCTGTGTTTATCGTACTGCCCAACCTTTTCGCTCATAGATCGCTGCAGGGTCTTGGATGTATAGTCATACTGCTTCTTTTCTTCGGGGCTGAAATGAAGCACCTCTTCGTGATTTTCAGTGCCGGGAAGGTGGAGGATATCCTTATTGCGCCTCAGGCAAAGCGAGTCGTAGAGAAGGACCAGACGGTCTTTGACGATTTCATCGCCCTGCTCAAATGGGAGAATGATCCACCGTCGGAACTGAGCTATACTCTTGAACGGCTCAGCACGCAAAAAAGCAAATAAGGCACCGATGTCCATCAGTCGATTCTGAATAGGCGTTCCAGTGAGGCACCAACGCGATCTAGCCTCAAGCTCCAGGCATGTGCTGTAGAAAGTATTCGACGGTCGTCGTATTACATGTGCTGCATCTTGTTAACTACCAGAACTTAATAAGCTTTCATAACACTTAGATCTGATGATACCTTCGTCAAGTACAATACGGTACCACTCAATTTTATGTAGTTGGCTTTTCTTCTTAGCAAACTCAGAGCAAAGTGTCTGATATGTCGTCACTATCAAATCGGAATCCGAAAGGGCCTCTAAATCTTTTTCTCTGCCAGCCCCGTGGTACTTGAAAATTTTTATGCTTCCACCTAGATGGCTACCGGGCAAGTTTCAGTATTATTTCTTCAAGTTTAAATGATGAACTTACGTCTCAACCTCTTTCAGCCAATTATTTATCAACACTTCTGTGGCGTCAGCTATGCTATGTGCGTGTTGAATACTGGGAAAAATAGTCCACTAACATGCTGACGGAACAATAACCAGTGTTGAGCGGGAGTATGCTTTGATGTTACTTCTGTGGTATTCCTCGCTGCGCCTCTGTCGAGCCCATTCACGACCCTCATCGAGAGTCTCTAGGACGAAGGCCAATAAGCATAGAGACTTGCCCATTCCCATCTCATCGGCAAGTATACCGCCTCCTTTCTCATCAGGTCGAAGAGGAGACCTAGTCTTCGTCACTCGGTGAATGTACCTAATACGGAGTAAGTATGCATTAGAAATCTTGGCTTTAATGCGTACATTTCTTGACCTTCATACAAGGACTTTTGCCAGAGACGATATTTGTCCGGGATGTCGCCTGATTCGCGTTGTTTCATGAACGTCAATGCCCGCTGTTGGTGACTTTAGGAGATACACGTCAGCTCAATTAACGTGACTGATACCTAATAGCCCACTTACTCGAGAAGAGGCGTCTGCAGCCTTCGATCACCAGTAGTTGTTTCCAATTCCCCGGCCCTCTGTAGTGATACGTGGACCTCCGAAACAATCTTTTGAATTCTATCTTGCTTGGCAAGCAGCCCTTCTTCATCGAGAGCCCCCCGCACACCATTGGCGCCGGTAGCGGCATGGCAAATTCCGGGGAAAGTGACAACATGGGGATTCTCGTAGGGATATCTTGTTTGATAATGATCGGGTCTTTGGAGCCATAGTTTCTTAAGAGAGAGCTCACCCCCAATTTTTTTCATTGTGTCGCGTGAGCCGTACACATTAATGTCCATACGGATTTTCCGGTCACAGGCCTTGTGTATTTTTCCAATTCTGTCGCGAAGCACATGTATAGGAGTCACACCCTCGAGGGAGAATTCTGGCTCACGTTCCAATACTGGCGAAAGCGATTCAAACATAGAGTCACTCAAGATGCCGAGAGTTTCACCATCAGAAAACATGATGCTGAGGTGATCGACTTTTCTCTCAACGGTGAACTTAAAGACACTCTCCGCAGCGATTACCTGTGCCTCATACTGTAACTTCGTGTTGAGATTTGGCATGTTAGTCTCGGAAAGTTTGACCTCCACCTGGTATATCATTCCATAGCATATTCGTCCACCGTCGAGCAGCTCTGGCGAGGTCGGGTGGTTATTCTGAATATACCCCGGCAATTCCTCTGCAGGTTGGAAAAAGTTTGAATTGGCCCAATTGACGGAGTCTTGTATACCTGCTAAGTATGTGCTGTCTGCGAATTCGGTATCCTGAGTGCCATTGTCATCCCAGAGGAAATCGAAGCGGCTTCGAGGCTCCTGAGATTCGCTACCGGACTCGCTTTATCATAACACAGGTTAGCGACCATCGTAAAAGATTTATCGCAGGGTGTAAGACTTGCTGAAAAGGGCTCCCAATATCATCACCAGCACTAGGCGTTGAAGCAAACGACATGTTGATACAGTTTGATTAGACACTGAAGCCTAACTCCCTGCGATATCATACAGGATGTTAATATGAACCAGTGTCTATTTAATCCAAGTTGACTAAAGACAATAAACCCAGCCTACATCAACTGACTAGACTTAAGAAGTGATGTAGTAGGTGGAATAGGAACTATGTTGTCACGGTTGTAATTGAACGCCAACTCCCAGCATCAGCTATGGGGCGAGCCTTCGTGCTATCTCCCCAAATCTACTTTGTTGGGTTCGACTTTGGCGTCGTATAAAGCCCACAAGGCAGCGTCACTTGCAGGTGGAAGATTCATAGAGCCTATCAAGTTGTCCCAGAGGTGCCATGCACTGCATTTTGAGGCTGCACCAAGGATTGTATTATCCACGGAATATGCGCGCGGCAAAATGATGAGGCCTCACTATTCATTCCAGATGCTGGCTGAGGCTGATGCACTGCCTTCTTAGCCTGCTGCAAAGGATCGCCAATGCGCCCTTAAACAGCCAATCAACAACACGATGCGCATAGTTATCATTTTTTTCGCAGGCATCCCCAGCGGAAGAGGCGAAGTACAGCGACGCCCATGTTAATTACTTATGGTGCGCGAACCTTTACACCCATGCTGATTCCCCACAACAAGGTCAATAAACTGTGCTCTGCCCACATCGTTCCACCGACCCGGCCTTCTCACACACTCAGCTGAGTAGGCAGCGAGGCAGTGGCCATGCGATGGAACGCAAAATGAATGCGGCACCGCCGCTTTCGCGTGTACATAGGCAGACTTCGAGTTTGCCTTGTTTCGTAGGCGGTCTGCAGATTGGAAGCGTAGCTCTTTGTAGTTCAAGCAAGGCCCGCGGACAGGCCGGGAAACAGTATTGCGTACTATGTACGTGGCCGGGGACAGCACAGCCTCAACCTATCATACATTATGCCTACTACCTATTCACTCTTCTCCTCTAGAAGTCCCGTGAGATTACTGGGCCATATCAAAGAACGAGGTTATGTATGCGTCTCCAACCCGATCCAGGTTGCGCATTATGCTGAAGCTTCAAATGAGATCGATTCTGTTCAAGAGAATATGGATTCAGCCAACAAAATTTTGGAGCGGTCTTTCGACAGCTTCAAGGATCAACAACCCCACGGACTGTTCGAGAAGTTTCAGCAGACACAATTACATGATCTGAAGATCAAAATATTGGAAATTCAAACTTCCCAAGAGCGCCGGAAATCGATGACAGATTTCCCCAGAATCGTCTCATTCATTGTGGCTTTTGAAGGGTTTGTGGAAACGTTCCGTCTCACACCAGCACAGACGGCCTGCATCTGGGGTCCTGTAAAATACGTCCTACATGTGAAAGCCCCTACCTTGGCACCACTGGAGAATGTAGTGCATTAACGTTGGAGTAGGTGGTAAAGGATGACATCAAGGCCGTCGATGAGATTCTTCAGTCGTATCGGGGCCTTGGAATTCGCCTGCCGTCCGTGAAATCGTACGCGTCCCTGGTGACCGCGAAACCTGAGGTATCAATCTGCCTGGCATACATGTACCATGATCTGTTGGAGTTTCAGAAAAGCCTACTTAAGCTTTTCGCCGGGCATGACTGGAAAGCGACATTTCATACCAATTGGAAATACTACCACCAAGACTCTTTCCCAGATATACTAAAAAGCTTCGATCACCATCGGAAGGCGCTAGATGACTTGCTACGGGCCCATCACTACCAGATATCGAACGAACACCACCAGATCTCGAGAGATATGTCCCTTCGGTTCAATAATCATTTGCAAACCTACCAGGACGATAGGCAAGACCTAGAGGCGCACATACGGAGATATGAAAAGGACCGAGATGAGTTGCTACACAACGCAAGAGAACAGGAGACACACCGGTGAGTAACGCTTGGAGTAATTCCCTTCTTGTTCTGGCGACTTTGAGGTGTTTTCCTCTCCGGCTCAAGATCGGGTCTATAAATTCCGAATCTCTCACAAATTACGCTCAAAATTATTTGTCGTAACTGACTTTGAGGGTTCTAGCAAGCAGCAGCAGTTCGACGCCTTTAGGAAGTGGGTGTCGGCCCCGAGAAGTCTGCAGGATAACCTCCACAGATCTTTCATTGATACAAGAGAAGAGTTTCCGGGGACTACCGACTGGATTCTAAAAAACGACAATGTCGAGAGCTGGATGGATAAAGAAGAGTTCAATACCTCCATTTTATGCATAACTGGAAAGAAAGGTACCGGTATGTCCATCTCTTCCAAATAAGCCCACAATTCACAACGCTCTTACAGACCGCAAACTAAATTTAGTTCAAATTGAATTAGGCAAAACAGTATTGGCATCGCGAATCATTGACCATTGTGATAAGAACTGCAATGATTTCAAAACCAGCTACTTCTACTGTCGCGAAGATGACCCGAGCCAAAATAACTGCCTCGCTATCTATAAATCTCTTCTTATTCAGATGTTACGCCACTATCCGGACCTGCTTCCTTCGTGTCACGAAAGGAGGCTGAGAGGCAACGAAATGCTCAATGACGAGGCAGTAGCTCAAGCCCTTATCAAATTATTTTGTAATGCAGACATGAGCCAATTCATCATCATAGATGGTGTCGACGAGATCGATCCGGCACAGCGTAAACCCCTTTTGCAGTTTTTCACTGGGCTTGTCGACAAGTGTGATGCCTACAAACCCGGCAAAGTTCGCGTTTTGCTTCTTAGCCATGATATCGCTGATTACAAACAGCTCAAGTCAGAATCAGCTACTTTCATGCAGCTAAATCCCGATACAATACGAAAGGACATAAAAAAGTTTGTGGCTAAAAAGGCAGAAGAGCTTCAGCAAGAGCTTCGCTTGACGGACGAAGAGCTTCAACATGTTCAAGAGCTAACCGTAGCTCGATCAGATGGTTGGGCTACCTAAGAACTCCATCTCCCTTTTCCGATAATGCTGATGCCGTAATATTCAGGAATGTTCCTGTTTGCATCTCTTGTAATGAATAACCTCTTAAAGCAGCCTACAATTGAATGCCTAAAGGAACAACTCCAACCAGATGTCTTCCCGCAGAATCTCCGCGAAGCGTAAGTAGAATATTCCGCGTGAGATTAAGAGCTCAACATCCTTATCATCTCACATGACTATAGGTACGGAAACATAATTAATAGGCTGCGTCACAGTCTAGGCGAGAACCAATGGCTCATGTCCAAGAAGATTTTTGGCTGGTTGGCTTGTGCCAGACGGCCATTGCACTGGCATGAAATACAGGCAGCACTATCTATGGTAACCAATGTTGCCGACAGACCAGTGTCAATGGACTATCACAACAAACAGCTACGACATGATATCCGCGAGGTATGCGGATCCCTTGTCCAGAAGCTCGGGAACCGTATTATGTTTGTACATTCTACCGCAAAGTTGTATGTTCATACCATAAAAGTCTCAAAATTTCAGTCTCTTCGCTGAACGAGCTAATGGTAGTCAAGATACATTGTCGATACTGAGCACCTCGACATGAAGTTAATCGAGTGTGAATTTACAACAACATGTTTGCGGTATCTGTCTTCTTCATGTTTCCAGAGCGACCTAAGCGAGGACCAACGAGAAAGGTATACCCTACAAGGATACTATTCGTTTCAAGATTATGCCCTGGCCAAATGGGTATATCATATCGATGCCGTCATCAAAGCTGGGTCAATACCCAGGGATTGCCTTTCAAACTTTTCCCAAGCTCTCGCCGAGTTTGCGCAGGTATATCACAGCCAGCTCTCCATTCCCGCCGACGCCGAAGAAAGAACTTCACGGGCAAGAGGAGAATGCAGCGCTTTTGTCGACTACGCTTTTTACGAGACCTTGGTCACTATCTGGACTCACTTTTCTCACCAGCAGGCGGCTAATTCCAAGGAACGAAACAAAGTGAGTCTGCCTTCGCTTAAAACCTCGTTGGAACAGAGTCGCGCAATGCTAGAATCTCTCTCCTCCCGACAAGGGCTAGAGGAACTTTACGGCGAGTGTCTATTCAAGTGCGATCGTCTCACCTGCGCCTATTTCTACGAGGGCTTCGAAAGCAAGGAGGCGAGGGATAACCACCTTCGGAGGCACGATCGCCCTTATCCCTGTCCAGTTCAGGGGTGTTCGGTGGTTTCCTTTGGATTTTCGACAAATAAGGACCGAGAGAAACACATCAGGATGTATCACCCCGACGAAGCGTCTGGTTCGACGTTTGCCCGGCTACCCCGGGAACTTGTCGAAGACGCGAGATTTTCCTGCCCAGACTGTAAACAAACGTTCACTCGCAAAGCTAATCGAGATGCGCACGTGAGAAGTCACTATGATGAACGGCCTTTCGTATGTGATGTTTGCCCTAACAAGGCTTTCGTTCGATCAAATGATTTGCGGCGACATGTCAGGGACATACATTCCAGGAGGATCGCTTGAAGGAGGTTTTTCTTTGTCCAGACATTAGCAAGGATGATTGGGCCAGGTACCAGTTCGTGCTCTGGAACCTTGGGATCAGGCAATTATACGAACACATCCAAGTGATTCACTTGTACAATAGAGCGTGATGCTTTGATTATCTGTAGAATTCAATTTCTGTATTTGGAACCAGGTTTTGGTCAGGCCTTGATCGCCGAAGGCAAGCAAGCTTATGGGGTAAACCCGCCTGCATTGCTGAGGGGCAGATGGTGCCCACCATATGGAATTGAGAACTTCAATCGCAGTCGGTCGGCTCAGGTAATTAGCTAACTGGCTACCTTCTGGTGCTGAAAAAGCAGTGCAACACTGCTGCCAGCACATGTAATACGCCTACATAATTTCCACAGGAGTGGTGCTAAAAAAGCAGTGCATTATCTCACCGCCGGCGCTATAATGTAGCCTGCATGAAATTCCCAGAGAAGAAGGCGAATGAAATAAACTTCATTACCTAAGGTAGGCAAGGCATTTCAGCTTTTCAAATTCAAGACCTAGATATTGAAAGCCGCTATGCTATGCAAAAGATGCGAAACGGTAGACTTCCAACCCCTTTTAGCCCACGATCAAAAGTCGGGCTTTTACATCCTGCACCATAGCCAGGTATCCTATTCGCGCTCTCTCGCCGGGAGATGTGCACTATGCACTCTCGTCAGCAGCCAGCTGGGGGAAATCGAGCTTGAAGATGACGTATGCAACCAACTTGAAGCATTCATGGTGTTGAAACGACGATGCCCATCGGCATCGAGTTCGGTCACCGGCGCAAATACGTTCCCCGTCAGCATTCACAGTCGGCGTGGTTTCGTGACTTTGTCGGTCATAGATACTCTTCCAAGTAGGAACTTCATCTATTCGATAACGGACACCTGAAATCGCGCTCGGCTGATGATTGTTCAGTGCAGTACCGAGAGTTAAGTTGCGAAGACAGAGCAGGACATCACAATAGAAAAAGGAAACGGGGTCAGATTGAGGCAGCTGGCTCTTCGAAAGTTGTCTATTCCGAGCATGACAATGACTCAGAAGACCCATCGCCTCGACAGCTTTTATCTTATCATACCGGCTCACATGAAAACATGCGGTTAGCCCGATACTGGATCAAGGACTGCCTTGAGCACCACGACATGTGCGCGCGCGGGAGTTCACTCCATCATGCCAGATTTGTTCCCACGCGCCTGGTCGATACTCAAGACCCCGAGCGTCCGTTTCTGTCGGCTGCTGCGGATGCCATAGGTACGGAGTACATCGCTCTGAGTTATGCGTGGGGCGATGGTCAGGGATTCAAGACCACGAAAGAGAATTTCAAAGACCACCAAAATTTCATTCCGCTAAAGCTCGCCCCAAGGACCTTCACTCACGCGTTCCACGTCGCGCGAGAGCTCGGGTATAGATACATCTGGATGGACCAGTTGTGCATCATTCAAGATGATAAGGACGACTTGGAGCGTGAGCTAGCTAACATGGGGGAGATCTACCGACACGCAATTTTCACTATCTTCGCGGAGGGCGCTTCAAGCGTGTCAGGGGGGTTATTCCAAGAGCGCGATCCACATCTATATCGGCCGTGTGTCATTGATGTGAAAGCGACGACCGAGAAGGGAGTGATATCCGAGCAGTTAACCTTAGGCACCGTTGTCACTGGGGAAAACTACTTGAAGAAGAGGGGCTGGATCCTCCAGGAGGAAGTCCTATCGTCCAGAGTGAGCAATTCTCGGAATCGTTTCCCTTCCTTTCTGGCAACTTCCAGAGGACGAGGTTTCCTTTTTGGGTGAAGACAGCGTTTGGAAGTTTCTGAACCCCTCACAAAATCACACTCCAAATGGCGGTAACTAACTCCGAGTGTTGCAGTGCCTGTCTTTTGGGAAGCAGATGAGCTGGCGGTGCACAACCAGCGAAGCATCCGAGACCAGGCCTGCCCCACGCCCACGGAAGACGGCATTGACTCACGGTAGGGCCACCTACGAAGACAAATTGAAGCTGTGGCTCTATGCATCTGCGCAGATGGGCAGCGCGCCAAGGGAAAAGTGGTTTCGATGGAATCAATACGACGCGTGGTACTCGGTCACGGAGGAATACAGCACCAAGAACTTCACATACACAAAAGACCAACTCCCCGCTCTGTCCGGCCTCGCTGATCTATTCCAGCGAGTGTATCATGCGACGTACGTGGCGGGGCTATGGCGGGAGGACCTTCAGCTTGGTTTAGCGTGGTACGTCGCCAGCAACGATCCTCGGCTCGTGAAAGCGGCCGGGGATCAGAAACCCTCGTGGTCTTGGGCATCAGTCGGCTTAGTCCGCCTCAAGTTTCGCGGCTGGGGCGCCTTTTCTACACACGCGGTTTCCGACGGTGCCGAGATACTCGAAGCCTCCTGTAACCCAACACATCGCTCTAACCCCACCGGCGGTGTGGTCGATGGGATTCTTAAGCTTCGGACGCGAGCGAAGAAGCTACGACTGTCCTGGTCGGCGGAGTATGCCGTGAATCGGACGGAATTTAGCTACGGCAGTTATTCCGGCGCGGAGACGATCACGATGACCAAGGGAGAACATCCACGTTTCCCAGCTCGTGTCTTCGACTTGGGATCAAGCCACTTCGTCGGAGAAGCTGCTCTGGACCGGCCGACGCGTACTCGACCCGGAACAGGGACAGGAGACATCGAGGTCTTGTGTGCTATTTTGCACGTGCAGAAAAGCACCGACAACCTCCGCTTTACTGCTTTGGTCCTAGAACAGGATAGATCGAAACCAATGACGTACCGCAGACTAGGCCTCCTATTTCCCGAATACAAATGTGTGGAGGACACGCCGTTTCTAGACTGGGACACGAAAGAAATCGACATCTTGTAGAAGACCAGAGCCAGAGGCGGGTGGAATGTTAAAATACTCCCTTAGCATGGGAGTGGTCCGGGGTTTGATTCCCCATCAGTCCACTGTTCGGAGGTTAGATTCCTCCTGTACCTAAAACTTTTGTCTTCCTCATACTTCCTCTATTTTACCCTCCAGCTATCCATGTGCAGATAACTGCCCTTGATTCCCTAGCCACCCCAGTACGAATGTAAAGTCTGCTGTGCTGTGATAATCGTATTTAAAGACTCCTTGCAGGTACTAGACGGGTACTGTATGCGCTGTCGCTGCGGTCAACCAACCCACAATCAGTCGCTATATCACAGTCCTTAATAGTATTCTTTTCAGATATAGGCCTTCTTATTAGCGAAAAAGCCAGGAACAGGTAGGTGATTATGACAATCGATCATCGCTTCTCTTAATCGAAACAGACTGCGAGGAAGCATTGGGGATTGAGAGGAGCAGTTACGCATGAATGAATGAATGTATGTTTGCGTCTTCTTTGATTATTTCATGACTACCGAAACTCCCGGCTTAGCCGCCGCAGTGTCTATCTATGGGCAACAGTGTACTCCTAGAGCCTTTTCGAAACGACGCAACTCCCTAGCCACCGCCATCAGAAGACGCGTTATTATAGACCGGTACACCTGATGCAATCTAAACCAAAGTCTAATCTTCAATAAACTCGATCATGACAGTACCCTGTTTCAAACCGGCTTCCTCGATAGTCTTATCGAGTTCGTTGATTAGATCCGCACCTGCAGGCATCGCCTTGAGTTCAAACACAACGCCTTCCTTGCCTTCGAATGGTTCTGCTTTTAACCACTCGTAAATGCGACCAACCGCATCTGCCACTGCGAAGCGGCGTATAATACGCCCACCAGAATGTCTAAACTGTATCCTTGTTGTCGCTGGGTTGTTCTCTGGCTCTACATGCGGGTTGGTTGATGGAATTTGAGAAAAGATGGACTCGGCTATGTCATCAGAGCCCCCGGCAGGTGGTTGTGCCGAGTCACCCGTGAGATCTACCACTTCATTCGTCGCCCTGCCCTTTCCTTTGCCCGTGTCGTCGTTGACTTTTGTGAGCATGTCTGGATCCTGTACACTGGATCCCGACGAGCCGCCATTGTTCTCTAGGCTGTTTTGCATAGCTAACTGAAGCATTTCGTCTTCTGTTAAGCGACCTATGTCAATTGGCTGGCGCTTTGGTTTCGATTGGACGACTGGATTCTTGCTATTAGCTGCCAAGCTGTAGCGATCGAGGAACTCAATTAGGTCTCCGTAGAATTCGCCTGGCTTGGGAAAAGACTCTCCCGACCACACCTTGACCTGCTCCCCCGTCCTGGGGTCGATGATAGAAACGTGGGGATAGTTGTCACTATTCTCGTGGGCCCCGTTTGGGAAGTACAACTGAATGTATGATTGCGCTCTCAGCTCCTTTTTGTCGTATTGCAAGAAGATAAAGTGTTCTTTGATCAAAGCCTTGACGTTCTCATCCTTCCACACATCTCTGTTCAGGACTTGGCACTGAAATATTTCCAGGTCCTGAAGATTGACCATGATCCATTTTTTCTCTTCTTTGCCTTCGTCTCTAGCTTCATCCCATGTGGCGTCACTTATCAATTCATGGGGTGGGCGGAAGAGATCACGTAGCATCGCAGCTCGGGACACAGAGTTCTGATCAGATTGCGTGTTCGGTAGTAATGGAGATGCAGTCGCGTCATCCCATATTGAGGGCGCCTGGTCAAAAGGATTAGGATTCCGATCTGTGAGACAAATTAGTATATAGATGCGAGAGTTGCCGGAATGAATTTACTTTGCCGTCTTTGTCGAGATTGACGGGCTCGTAGCTGCTCCAGCACAGCGTCTTCTCGATCCTCCTCCATAGTCCATGCCAGGTCAGGACCGGCCAGTGTCTCTGTCGTCTGTGCTATAGGCGCCCGTATACCATCATCTGCAGCGCCTGAGCCTGGGCCCGAGCCGTAGAGTTCTTCTTGTAGTCGCCTCGCCATGGCGGCGTCCTCCTCTTCCTGAGCATTCCTGGCTATGGAGGCGACATCTCCGCTGTCCCCATCATCTTCGAGCATTCGAATATTGTCATCGTCGTCATCGGAATCGATGTGCACGATCCCGTGAGAATCCTCCCGCCCTGTGAGGCCGCTGCTACGAGCGCGAGACGAGGTACCTCGTTGTTGTGAAGAGGTTCGAGGTGCGGACGACACAATGCTGAAGCTAGACTCCAACTCGGGATTCTCGTAATAGGCTATGATGGCCTGGCTCGGATTCCCGCCCGATATCTGAAGATATCCGTGTGCGACAACACGGGACGTCACCCCCGTTACTGCCATGAAGGAGTCGACGTCGTCGTCCATCTCGGGCTAGTGGTGACGATGGTCACAGTCGATGGGATGGCGGAGTGTGCAAAGGCAGGTAATCGGAGCCGATCGTTTGTTCACTCGTCGCTCGTACGAGGTAGAGGCAGGGGCGGGCGAGGAAACGGGGTGCTCCTGGCGAGTAGGCAGCTGCTGGCGCGAAGAACGGGGGACGAAAGCTACGCAGTAACTTATGTTCGTTGCTAATGGTGTTGGTAATTCCCGAGAATGACGAGAAAAACAATGATGGAGGACGGAATATAGCTTAATAGAGCGTATGGTACTCGGGCACCTTGATGCTGCACTCTCTGCCTACCGCATGCCCAGTCAAGCTGTGGAGTTGGATGGAAGAGAGCCAGTCAAACTTGGAATCAGCTACAAATAAGCTGCTGGGTCGCGAAAATGTCAAGGGGAATGGGCCGAGGTAGGGGAGATCTCGGTGGTGTAGAAGGGACGAAGTGAAGTAAGTTTGTGCCCAGAACTCAGTACGCCCAGCATACCTTTGCCTAGATAAGTATCTGACTGGGCGAGTGGATGAGTGGGTGCGAGGCGCGAGGTGCGAGGTGCTTGGAGGGGTAGGTACAGAGATACTGTAGGTAGCACAGGTAGCACAGGTAGCACCGTGTTGACGCAATCATAACTACATGTACCTAGGTCGGTGTTGTGCTGGTGACTCTACCTATAACGGACGTGTGGGGCAAACCCCACACATTACATAAGTAGGAGGTACGTACAGTTAGTAGCTACATACATATGTACCCTTCATTGCCATCACCAAAATACCTAAGTCTATGCTGTGCTGGACATGCGATACTATCATGTACCACTAGATTTATACCGATCTATAGATCTGCTGCCTAGTTGGAAATATTACCCCTTTACACAGTAATTCTCTCGATCTCTTATAAGACATATTACCTTTTATAGGCTTCGATCTATAGCAGCAGTAATTATGCTCTCTTTTTGTCCCCCGTGCCTTTTATTTCTATAGCAACCCTTCCTTCGTGGCTACGATTATGCCGTCCAACCGTTATCTAGCAAGTTTTTATAGCAATCGATTCTAGAGCAACCGCTTCCCTAACAACTAGTTCTAAAGCAAACGTCATTCTTTTTAGGTATATATAGGTATTTACTTCTTTCCGTCTTTCTCCCCTTTTTCCCTCTTTTTTTTCCCTATTTATATTGTGAACAACTAACCACTACACCTAATACCCATATATTAAACCACTTTTTCTATTCATCCATTGTTATCGCAAAACAACATCGCACACCAAAACGCACTGTTCATCCTATAGCACGCTTCTTCTTCTTTACCTCTTACGATGTCTTCGGCACCCAGCCAGGAACAGAGCAACCACGTGGTTGTAGTCGACTCGAATAACTTCCACCAGGTTCTCCTGTTCTTTAACGAGCATGGCGATCTAGCAAACGCGACTACACGTATCGGCATCACCCGTACGATTTGCGTCGACAAACACCTAGCGATCGTTAACCTAGGTCAAGATGAAGTCACGGCAGATTTACACGAGAGCCATGCAATGAATATAGTTGCTGGTCCAGCGTTACCTACGTACGCACCACTTCCTTCATTGCGTACTGCGCTTAAATTAGGTGTAAATTTACGTCCCTCTCATACAGGATGATGATACCTTTGTAGAAAACACGACCTTGCAGCTACTGTGAGAGCTCCCTATACACAGTATCCCGCACTGTTCTTACACCTGGTCAAACTCCTTTTATACGAGCACCAAGAAGGGAAAGTATATACCAACAGCCTACGAATCTACGAACCCGATTCGTAAGTATTCCAACCGGCCCCTAACAATCAGGTATAACTACCAGCGTCGTACATAGTTCTAACAGTTATTTGAATATTTTACTGTAGGTAATCTTGGTCAGACTTAGTTCACGAAGAGATTAGGTGGGCAATGGAGACAAATGGATATGCGGTCAAGGTTATAGGAACTCCGTCAGGTCATATACGGTCGTTGTCGCGCAAAGGTCTCTAAAACCACCTTCGCAGGCTAATCTGGCCATATATAAAATACTCTTTGTTGTGCAGTTTCAGGTGTGCCGCTAGTTGACGCTTTTTAAGACGAGGTCCTCATCGCCACCAATCTTAGTCCCGAGGAGACACTGTGCAGGTGCTCAGTGGTTTGCCAGTGTTGAGCTTGGCCGATACATAATTTAGAAAGGTGCTCGTTTCGATTCAACTAGCAATACTGGTAAAGGAGCTCTCCTGCGGAGAGGCTAAGGATTGATCCCATAGGTAGAAGATACCCCACTCTATTTCCTACAGAGATCGATGTACCTGTAGTTCATATTGTTTGTCTCAGTTCCATAAGTACAAAAGAGAGTAAGCTGTATCACTTATGTAGTGTTGGAGCTCCCGAAATAGATCAACCCGCTCCGTACGCTATATGTGATCTCTGTATAGGCACCCGGACCTCAATTACACTGAACTTCGTGACAAGCTCTCATCAGGGTAACAGGAGGTGATGCACGGAAGGCAGTTGTGTCTCTCCTTAAGAGGGGCATGGACCCAAACGATAGCCTACCTTTTGGACAAAGAAGCCTAGGATTTTGTAGAATAAGATCCGTACGGTGCGTTTTTGGCTTTTTCGATCCATTCCTTGGTAAAATAGGAAATCATCGACAGCTTGGCGTCTGCGCTACTACAACCATCCGACAACGACCTATTGCAGGTTTCTCGAGTCCATAACCTTTGGTGATCGGTATACGGCCTACACCCTGTAATCTCGTATAGGGGGCCGAAGGCTTTTGCTGTCAGTCCGCTATGCTTTAGACATTCAACAGCATATTGACAGAAGTAAAATAAAAGAACATGAGTTGCCTCGTAATAGCCAGCGCTTTGAGCGGCAGCGTCGAGGCCCCTGGGACCTATGCTTTTGAATGTTAGTCAAGCCGACGTGAACACTTAGGATAACATGAGATGGGCGACGCGATATGCCGGAACAGCCGCCTGGGGCGATGCGTTGCTCAAATCACCTCCTGATAGATACCGCCCAAGTTGTAGATAGTAGATGGGCCACTGGGCTTGGCCGCTAGCTAATTAGCAGCGAATAGTTATTTTGTAGAGCTGTTCAAATATGGCCCCGCTTATAGCATGCCGGCGTCATTGAGGGAACTTACAGATTGCCAGCCTCTTCATGGGGGTCGAGACAGACCATATAGACCCTTTACGCACCAAAAGCAAAAATTGTAACAATATATGTTGAGACTTGTATAATTCATGATAGCTGAGTGGTAATTCTGGTTACAAACATGTTTCGCGTCAGGCACTAACTTTATATGAGTTGACCACAGCTGTTTTGATTGATCTGTTGTTAACGCTGCCATTTATCGATGCCATCCACCCCTTCATTCTGTTACTGGTGTCTAAGTCGACCATATTAGCAATTTAATAAGTTAGAGCTGCTTTGTAACTCTGCCAATAATAGCACCTTGGTGTTTGCTAATAAGTGGTCCACAGTCTTCGCAAACTCTGAAATTACCTCCTAAAACATAAAAGTTCTCCTGTTTTAAAACACCCTGCACAGTTTAATATTTATAGAGCGCTAAAATTAAATGTTCTTATTTCCTATATAATACTATGGATGGAATTAAAGAAAGAAAAAGGAAGAAAGAAAGGAAATAAAGAAAGGGGAAAAGTAAAGGGGAAAAAAAGGGAAAGGGGGAAAAAGGATCACCGAATAGGAGACTCGAACTCCTGGCTCCGGAATTTCGGCTTAGAACTGAGAATCCGGAATGTTAACCCCTACACCAATTCGGTTGGCAGGACAAACCGACAAGCGATATGAAATGTGTGAGTGAGGTTGCTGGGTAAGTAGGTAGGCGGGCAGGCAGTAGGTACCGGAGCTGTACTGGAGGAAGGTGGTCCTGTCAGCTCCTGACTTAGAAGTACACAGGTACACATGTGGACGCCTGATTGGCAACTGTGGATTTATACCTACCTACCTCCTGCAGGTAGGCGGGAGGACGTCACGTTGATACATGTGTATATACATCTATACACGTACCTAGGTAAGGAGGCAACTTGGAAGTTTCTGCCCATGAGAGTGGTCTACCTAAGGTATACATAGATAGGGTATGATTGCGCATTCAGGATCTCGCTACATGGTTAATTGAGTGGACATTATATAAGACAAGAATTGCATCAGGCGCTAAGTCATACATAATGTGTAAGTGTTTCAAAGGAGCACATTTAAATGGTAGGCTACCTAGGCACGTTTGATTTATTTATTTCGCTAAGTAGGTGGAGGTAGATATATCAAATCTGCCGGCTATAGCAAAGCATTAGGCGTGTCTTAAGAGCTTCTAAGAGAATATCGTAGAATCAATTTACGACCTCTATCTGCCTCATATGGTATCAAGTTGACATAACTTGATTGATGTCGTATAACCTTCTAAACCCGATGGTATTCTACAGGACCAACGAATGAAACTCAAAGTAGAGGGCTCCTAATTTTGGCTGGTCTAGGTAGTAAGGCACATAGATAGCATTGAGTGCTGTTCCTGAATACGTACAGCATGACTTTCCCATAATGCTAAGAAGCTGACACATAATCATATTCACATATCTGAAGAGAGAGATTTGGCTAATTGATGTCTAGCCAATAGAGGTTTATGTTGATATTGGCCTAGGAAGGTCAGAGTCCTTGGGATGAGCGGAGAATATCTCGCGACGTCTCCAACACTTGTTTGCGCGGGTATCGTCGTATGTGTACATCCATATCTAAACTGGTCCTTCGCCATGCCATCGTAGGACAATCGAACCCAACTCCTCGATGTCATTTAGATCTTCATCGTCATCGTTACGAGCACTTCTGTGCCAACCTAAGATAGATACATGTAACCCGGTCCTTTTGGGTGTCACCAATCTGGCTCTAACCGAGCCCATAGATAAGCGCTTCCAACTATATGATGAGTTACGGGGAATAGATAATTATAGACTATGAGAAGTCGAAGAAAGGCCCTGTCGACATTAATTCAGGCGAGTGGCTGCGAGGGTTCAAGTTGCCCCGCACCAGTGACTCAATCCATTCGTTTTGTAACTCGTCAGGCAGCATCTCTAAAAAGGGCTCGAAGTCGCCGATTCCATACATGGACTGGTCACTGCGTGAAATATCCGAGGCGCTTGTCGCCGCCGTCATAGAGTCGAGGTTGGATTGCATAAGTCTTGTGTCCATACCCTTAAAGTTAAGTGATGTCTGACTCTCGGGTGTATCATCCGGCATTCGCTGTCCCGGCATAGTCAACTCGTCGGCTCTTGTCCTCGGCATCTGTGTTTGTGCCTGATAATGTGGCTTCTGCTGCTGCTGCTGCTGCTGCTGCCGCCGCTGCTCCGCCTGTTGCAAATCCCGCACGCGCTTGGTTCTCGCCATAAGTCGGCCCATGGGTTGAAAAAAATCGTCTCCCTGTTCCGTTCTGTCACGAAACTTAACACACAACCATCTATCGTAGACTGCCGTCGCACATTCCCACGCCTTATCACATTGCGGAGAAGGCGGACGGATGCAAATCTCTGACAAAACGAGAGCTAGTGTTTGCCACTGAACATAGGTGTGCGAGTGCCAAGCCCAGCGGTCCAGGCGTGAGTCTCGCATTATGTTGTATGTTCTTTCAATTATAGTGATTGCGCTGGAAAAAGCCTGGTCCCGCAATATTTTTTCATCGGGTTCAACTTCAGAGTCACCATGGCTAGGCCGCCCTTTACTCCTGTCGGCAGTGCTAGTACGAGGGGCGTTGGCCTCTCTTTTTCGTTTTCGGAGCATCAGTTCGTTGTATACAACGAACGCCCGAACTCGTCCTGCAGCTATATAACTAATCTCTTTTGCGAGATATTGTACCGGTTGGGCTGAATCGCAGCGTTCTACGTACTTTTCAACCCATTTGTCGTGTTCGTCCATAATCTGAAGACGAGCTTGAAATGGCAAACAACTTGCTCTAGGTATGGTGTTAGCGTAATGTTCCCAGCTGTAGTAGGCGGGTAAACATGAAGAAATTTCGCTATGACAGTAAAGAATAGATGGCCGTTATATGGTGATCAACTTGGGGGTGGAAGAATATAAGAATAAGCATTGAGGCTATTCACCGTTTTATCTTCTGACTGATGCTCCAAGCATGACATCGAACGTGGATAAGTGTCATCTCAGTAGCACCATCACTCTCGGGCGGTGGTTCTGCCATGTCGCTGGAAAGGTCAGAATCGTTCACATTGAGCGGCCAGCGGGTATCAAAAGGTGTCTTGACAGCCAACGTGGGTTCGTAGCCGTGATATTCGGTAGATCGATGGTCGAGCAAGCAGATATGATGCCATATGCGGCGCCGCATTTCCGTTTCAAAAGGTGGAAGATTGAATGCAGTTCCGTCTCGATGAAAGCCCATCGAGCGTGCTATATGGGATGTAAGTGCGATGAGTGACCATACCATGCGTGTTCCATCATCAGACCGCAACACCGAGACGTATAGTACAGCCGCCTGTAAGAGCAATGTGCTATGCGTATTCAGTAACTTAGCGCGCGCCAGTGCTTGCTCTGCTGCAAATTTGTATCGCTCGACTATAACGGATCGCGGTGCTCCCACGATGTTGGCGCACTGGCTCGGGTCTATGCTGATGACTGCCGAGTAGTAGATTGCAAATAGAAGTGCCTCTGTTTCTTTGTCAACGGAGTCCGGTGAGACAACCGCACTCCAGAATAGACGTATTAGCGTCGGCGAATGGAAGATGCGCGTCACTGGTAACACATTGTCATTGAACACTTGAAACAGCCTCATAGATAGGTCGACGGAAGGATGGAAGCCGCGCAGAGAATGGGCAACGGATCGGTACCCTAGTATGGCTGCATTTGGGCCCCAGGATACCGGATTCGGGGATTCCGCATCGTGAAACGGAGGGCTGTCATCAAGTTGGGGAGAGTCCTCGTCCTTAGAATTAGTATCAAGAAACATTCCACGTAATTGCTCGATCTCCATGACGTTAGCTTAAAATTCAACTGACAGCAGTGAGGTCCGAATGACTAACCGACTCTGTCAAGTCTGCCCACATTACGTTACTAACATAGCGACTTTGGGATTCTTCAACTACAAGGCGGCCTAGTTCCGGGGCCGCTTCGGGCCCCTGACTCGCATCGTCAACCAGAATCCTGCTCTCCCGAGTTTGTGTGGACTCGGAGGCTGCGTGAGCGTGAGACTCGGCATCGCGATCTTTGGCTTGTTGCTGTAGGCGCCTGATAGTTGTCTCCAGCTGGGAAAGTCGGTCCAGCACTTTGGCATCCACAGCCTGGCGTGGCCGTTTGGCTGCTCGGCCGGTCCCAGGCGGATGGACGCAGTTCGCCCCGGCCCGCTGCGTGCATAGGAACACGTTAGTTGAGATGTCCAAATCCCGTATCACACAACTGGCTGGATCATAAGGGACTAGGCACGGAAGGGTTTTATACACACCAAGCAGTTGGAGCACGGTTGGCGCCGATCACATTTGACCTTGCGTTGCCTGCACAAAACACAGCTCCGAAGATGTGTGGCTTGGCCGAGCTGCGCAGATTTGGAGTTTGCCGTAGTATCTGTCTCATCCGCTCGTGTCCCTGCCGCTGTATTCTCTTGCGAGTCGGCCATCTTAGAGTCAGAACCCGTGAATACCGCGTTGTCAATTATGTGTTGAACATAATGTCATACCAGTCGGTGATTTACTATGAGTCAGACCTGTCTGTCGTACATTGTCTTTTAGGCGTCAGTACCAACCACAAAATGGTAACCAACCGTTGATCCCGCAGGTTTGTAACGCTTCACTATAGGCATATGTATGCTTACCTACCTACATCTTAGGTACCTAGCCCAACCAAGATTGGTAATCCACCTTATACGTCATTACTACCTAGGTACTTAGGTAAACGTGGAAAAATCTCGATATTGTACAGGTCGGCAGGATGTAGCTCACCTATTTTGGCCACCCTTTCTGGCTATTCTGGCCACCCTTTACGCTACTTATATAGATCTGCTCCTTGCACTACTTAGAATAGGTAAAGATCAGAGCAGGGGACTATGTACCTATCATAACCTTCAATGTTTTATATACAACTATCCTTTAACGGTACCAAGTAAATCGCAAAAAATGCAAAGGCATATAAGTTGTATTGCAGGGCCTACAACACGCTTTAAAATGCCTTAGCCCAGATTTAAACTGTAGTTGTTGCTATAAAAACCTACTAATCTAGTATGTAAGGGCTAAGCTAGTATTATTATAGGTACGTGGTCCCCTGCTCTGAGTGGCGCCACGGTGGCCGAAATAGGTGGGCTAATAATACTGGGCACTTCAGATTGGTAACAGCAATTCATCGAGCAATGAAAATCTATATAAGTCAATGGTTGTTCTACAACCTGCAAGTTCTATGATCGTAATCTGTAGAAATATACGGGTAGATCCATACCTGTATAGGTACTTTTCATTATGTGCATAACATACAAGGACCCGACATGTCGGGTATGCTAAGGCGGACGAGTTCGGAGGATAGTGCTGGCATTTTCTCGGAGATACCGTCTATAAGAGACCCGACAACTCGGTGATAGAGAAGTAAAGAACTTGGACAGCTCTGTGATTTCAGAGCCTGGTACAGCCTACATAGTCAATCGGAGACGACCCCTGAGCCCAAAATACGTAGCTGGGAAGTGTATAAGTCACGGCTAGGTTAGGCTAGTTGTGTATACCCTAGAAAGTGATCCGGGGTTTCGTATAATCCGCCTGTCGAGACCGAGATGCGCGTGCGGCCGCTCATCTAGTCCCAGTATTTCTAAGTTTATCTAGCACGAAATTTACCTAAACGTCGCGGTCTCGCGGGTACTAGACCATCTGCATGCCATGGGGACGAGAACTCGCGCCGTGCTAGACGCTGATTCCGGGGCATTGCTACCTTGCAATTAGCTGAGGTCGCCCCAGCTGATTTGCCTTGGTGCTACTAGTCACGACTCACGTGCTGTCGGCATTAAAGGAGTTTCAGGTCTAGAAGTCATCCTAACAACCCGCCGCGGTTAATTGCGCGAGTTCACCGGCACGAATTATATGTTCGCAGCGAAAATTTGGCCCTCGCGCGTGTCTGAGATACACACTGCCGCAATAGCATCCTCAGCAGAGAGAAACGGGGGTGTAGAGGTTGCTTGTGATGAAAACCCGAAGGGCCGCGAAAAAATAAAAAGGGTCCCAAGTAGATGGACATGGCCAGCTAGGCTGCATCTCCAGCGATAAACTAAAATATACATGTACCTATAGACACCTACTATGTATAGTACCTATCTACTGTAAGCTACGTTTGTTGGCAATTGCTAAAATTGCCTATACGTCATAGTCCAAGTAATTGGAAAGGTGAAGGATACGGAAGGGGACGTGAGCGAATGCCCAGGGTTGGTTTTGCCGTAACAGTTACCTCAACATCTAAGCCAATCAAAACGGGTAAAACGCAAGCCGACGGTCCCATCTCAAAACCCCCATTGAATTCCATAATCTCATAGCCATCGTGATATCCAGATAACATTGAGCTCAAAAACGTAAACGATGATAATAATAAGAACAAGACCAATACCTCTGATTTCAAGACTCGCATGCAAACCGGCTGCGTTGCAGCCATATCACCAGCGCGGCATGATGAGTAATCATAGCAGCAGCCGCGTTTCCCCCCGGCCCAAAGGTCCCATTCACTTCGGCCCGTTCGATGTCACCACACAGGTACGTACGGCTCACAAAAGGATTCATTCATTATGTCATCGAGGATACATCAATAACTAATACATACATACGGCTTAGACTTTCATGACAACGCCCCTCTCCTTCGCGCTCGTGAACCTGAAGCCGCTGCTGCCGGGTCACGTTCTCGTCTGCCCGCGCGCGCCTCACAAGCGGCTGACCGACCTGTCGCCGGCAGAGCTGATAGATCTCTTCACTTCCGTGCAGCGAGTGCAGCGGATGCTGGCGCGGTATTACTTTTCTCGGGCACAGGCCTTTGAGTCTCAAACCCAATCCCAAGATTCAGAAACATCAGCACCACCACCACCACCACCGCCAGCTCCCGAAGCAGGTTCATTCAACATTGCGATCCAAGACGGCGCTGAGGCCGGCCAGACCGTCTCGCACGTCCACGTCCACGTGATCCCGCGGATCCGGGGCTCGACGGCCAAGGACTCGCAGACCCAGGGCGACGCCATCTACGAGCTAATGGCAGCCGAGGCCGGGAATGTCGGCGGTGCGCTCTGGGACCGGGTGATCAGCAGTCGGCCTCAGCCCGGCGGTGCATTTCCGCGCGTAGAGGATCCAGATCGTATGGCACGGTCTATGGACGAGATGGAGGCAGAGGCGGACGCGTACAGAGATGCATTAACAGATATGGGAGAGGAAGACTGAACAAAATGTGGTCAGGCTAGAGCTTTGGCATCAGGGACTATACTACCTAGAGGATTTATAAACAAAGCGAACGGGCTCCATCGTCACAACGCCGGTACCATGCACGCTTCAAAACTCCCACACTGTACTATGCTATTTCTACAGGCCCCTGAGCAATTCATCCAATGTGATCGGTTTCCTGACAGCGTTATTCATTCCTTCGTGGTATGTGACCCAAACCTTCGTCTCCGCTTTACCCAGAGGCTTGCTTCCGGCTTTTCTCTTATCCGCACTGTTACCATCTGACTCCGAGAGCGGTCGTACCTCAGACAGAATCACCCGGCCGAAGAAGTCCTTTTTCACCGGTATGGCAGGCAAGGCGTGCTCCTTTGCTACGTTAACGTTCTCTTTGTCGTCAAAGATGTAGTCATCTAAACTATGCGGGTTCCCTGCTTTATATCGTGCCTGTCTCGCCGCGTTCTCGCGTAGCAGGTTCGCCTTTTGGAGTTCCTGATCCAATACCTGACGGACCGCGTACCGCGTCGGTGCTTGCGTCCCGTGAAGCATAGCAGCGGAGGTCTCGAAGGTAGCCAGGAGATCAAGGTCACTGTTATCAAGTCAATAGGAAGTCAGAAGTGTGTGGGTCAGAGCAAGGCACTTACGGCTCCATGCGATATACCCATTGTGGCCCTCTGCTGAATGGCGAATCGTTCTCTACCTTACCACGTTGGAGCTCAATCCCCACTTCCGCAAGGATGCTGGCAGCGCGTTGGACCATAACCTTCTCGGCCTCCTTTCTGACGCTTGCTGTGCCGCGCATATCTCCACTCCCGCCAACAACTACCGGCTTGACATCTGGCGAGATCATGCGAATTAGGTATGGCAAGAATTCTGTGGAAACATCCTCGGCGCTACGAAATGAGCGCACCAACGTAGGTGGAAGTTGAGCTTGCAGTGCCTGAAGCATAGTACGATTTTCTTTCTCCGACTCGCGAGCAGCAAAATCGGCTCTGGGACCAGAGAATGGAAGGGGTGGAGCCTCATCGTCTCCATGGTCCCCCCATTTCCTATCATACCCTCCGTTCACACGCCGAATAGGAGACGCAAAGAGGTGGTGACAAGCTAGGATCGGCTGAGAAACGTAAGGCGCCAGCTCCCAATCTTGGCTTCCAAACAGCCTCGAGGAACATATGTCATGGAAATGCATCCATTCATACGCTTGATTGGGTTTACTGAGAAACGAGTCGTCGTTGAACTCGTGATTTGGGTAGCTAGAGAAGACCTCAGTGAGCACCCTGTCCACGTCGCCGCTCGTCTCAACCATCTCCCGAAGTCGTTCCATGCCATACTTCTTTTGTGCTTCTGAAAATCCAAGCTGTACTTGGGGCTGTTCGTGTAGATGTTTCGTCGGGGCAGCTATGATGGGAATGCTGCCTTTGGGGAATCCAGCACCGTCTTGGAAAATTCGTGTGACGATGTCCTTGACGTTTCCTCTCCCAACACCTCTGGCACCCCCTCCTCCGTGAGCAAGGTCACGGGTAATGTGCTGCTCCACCCACTGCCGGGTTAGACTAAGCGGGGTGTCTAGTGATGAGGACCTCAGGCGACCGGCTACCCATTCACCGACAACCATAACGCCTCGTAGATCCCCTTCTGCTGTGCTTTCAGCACCACGCTTTGCATCTATACCACTGCTCATGCCCCAAGCTGCCTCACACAATTTTCGAGCCGCGTCCTTTTCGCAAGGGATGCCCTCCTTCTCAAATACCGACTTCAATCTAGTTACCACCACATCAACCGTAGGTTTGCCAACATGGATGATTTCTGCTAGATTCGACTGCCTCAGAGGCCGCAATGACGGGTGGTACACATCATTGCATATGAGTATGAGGGGTCGCATTTGACGAAAGTCATCGCCTTTCCTTTTGCGCCTAGTCAATTCCTGCGCCTTTGATTCCTGCCCCGTCGTGTTCTTTTCTCCCGTAGTGATGAGGTCCATCAGCGCCTTAATGAAACCCCCTTCTCCAGAACCACCGGATCCCGTCACTACACCGTCGACCTCGTCAACCACGACACAAACGGGGCGAGCAACCTTTTGTGGTTTGTCAGTCTGAGCCTTCGAGTGCTGGACGGTTTTGACATTCTCTGTGCCAAGACTGGTTCGTATCCTATTTTTGACAACATCCCGACTACGATCATCGCTAGCGTTGATCTCCATGACCTCGTACCCTGCCTGTCGCGCACAGACGTGTGCCAATGTTGTCTTGCCGAGACCAGGAGGACCCGTCAACATCAGAATCTTCCGATGTGGCTTCTCCTCTTCGGCCTCGGCCTTTACTCCGGGGCGCCTGATAGCAGGCCGGGATCTAGGCGCCCCGGGGAATACAATGGGATCCCATCTCTTTAACCATTTCAACACTTGGCGATTTGTAAGATCGTCTCCCACTAGGTCCATGAAGTTCCGGGCGCGGTATTTCTCAGTCCACAGGAGGGTCCTTCTCGGTTTCTTGACGGTGCGGTCTTCTACGGAAGGCAGTGGCTCGTCGGGCATCGGTGTAGGTGTTTCGTCTCGTTGCGCTAATTCTTTCGAGGCGGTGCCAATCAATTCGTGAATATCAATGCCATAATAGCTTCGTTCTGCCCGTCCCTTCTTTGTTTTGGACCTTGCCGCCACCATGCGTTCGTATGATATCTCATTGTGTATCCTTCGTTTCTTGATCTCGACGGTTCTGCCGGAGCATGTTGTGATTTTGAGAGCGCTTCGAGGTAGGTATGAAGAGAGTTGGTCAAAGATCGAGGTTCTGCTCGACGGGCATGAAGAACTCCCATTGGAGTCGTGGTTATCCGCGTTCGGTGGGGGGAGCACAGGCGGAGCGGGAGTTGGTTCGGTCAACGCCGTAGGTGTTTCATCTCGGGGACTGCCGAGCATCTGGCGCTTTGGCGCGGGCTCTAAAGACGTATTCTCATCATCAGAATCGTCATCGAGAAGGAAGCCAGGCTTCCCGCGGGGTCGAGGTTGGGTATCTGCATGTGGTGTCGGCCGCTTCGCCGCTGTCGAGGGGGAACTCGTTGGATACACCATAGGAGACGAAAGCAGAGGCATTTTTGGTTTTACTAGGAATTCATATGCATTTGTTACTTTGAAAACGCGAAATTCTCTCGTCTTGTCGCTTCTGGACTCATGCAATTGTCAGCAGTATATCATTAAGTGGTTTGTCTGTTTAATTGGACTGGAAGTAGGAAACGCGGTCGCGTCGTGGCGCGTCTTGCACTGGAGCCGCATCATTGTGGGGCCAAGCCGCAAATCGATTATCCAACAGTGCAGTAAATGGTTGATGCCAGTCAGTAAAATCAACACCGTCAACAAACTGTGAAAATAGCACCAGAAAGACCAGTCAAAACTCTTCTACCAGTATATTCGATTCATAACCTTCGTTAGGAGTTCACTTGTACTTAAATGTAATCCGGAGTGAACCTCTTAGTCACTGCCCGCATCGATAGCTGTGTACCTAGGTAATGCGACCGGTCACACACCTAAGTGCGCCATAGGGTCGAACCAGCTCACTTTTACCTCGAGAGATATAGTTATGCATTGCTATTACAATTTGAGATGAGAAATACATTGTGTTCTCCATATACTTGTTTATTCCTTGGTCAAGTGGAGAGGTACACCACTACCAAGTCGTGATGGTGGGGTAAATTCGCTACCCAAATATAGTAAATAACATACGCTATCTCCAGTTAAAGTGTCATGTAGAACATGGTCGGAATGCAAAATACATCTCCGAAAACGTACCCGGTCCAGTGTAATGGCCTCCTTTTATATGCGTGCAGTGTGCCTCGTCTATCTAGGGTAGAAGAAACACCAATATTTTATATGTACCCAGTAAGGTTACTTACCTGTTATTTACGCAATGTGCGACTCCTACCGACCATAAACCTGACGTCGCGTACGGCTATATCTAATTATACAAAGAATCAAACAGTAAGGTAACCGTATATAAGCCAAGCCAGTCCCCGAAAGAGTTAGCATATTTACATATATATGATCGGAGTTCAAGATTGAATTCTCCGAGCCGTTTGGGCTGCTTGCGCGCGCTAGCTTGAGCATGCATGTCAAATCCACTCGCATATGCATCCTGTCGTGTATTATACGAATGACCGACCACTGGAGTTAAGCAACACAGCGCATGACAGTTGCAGAACGAATGAGGAGAAGGTGGCGCCAAGAACGCTAAGCGTACTGTTGCTTTGCATTTCTGTTACATATTAAACCCTTAAGCGGGCACTTATATACTCATTTATCTAATTTTCTCTTTAGAAACCCAACTCTAACAAGTTATTCTACCGTACTATCTACTCGCTTCTGTACCTTATAGCTTCTTACCCCTCGTTACTCAGGCCCCTCTCCCTTAGCCTAGAGCCAATATGGGTGGTGCCGTGGCTCTCGACTTCGCTAAATACCCTATCCCTACACAAGCCTTTATCGGCGGGAAATATGTCGATTGTAAGGGGGCTGAGAAGCATGAGTTGCGTTCATCTGTCAACGACGAAGTCTTGACCTCTGGTACGTCCCCTGGGTGGGAAGCACGGCTTTTACCCCGACCTTGGCTTCCACTGTGAGCCCATCCATAGAACGAACTAACATGTATCTGCGCGTTAGACCTGCAATGGGCTTCTACTGAAGATGTCGATATTGCCGTCGAGGCCGCGAAAAGTGGCTTGGCGGCCTGGGGCAAAGTTCCTAATGTACGCACTGCTGCTGGCTAAGAGCCCAGTGAGACAAAGGAGGCTAACGATTTGGATCCGGGTTGCAGACCCAGAAAAGAGACATCATGGTCAAATTTGCAAACCTAGTTCGCGAGAATGCATCCCAACTCATTTGGCTAGAGGCCGTCTTGGTTGGGAAAGACCCTAGGATGGGCAACTTCGGGATCAACGAGGTGGCGGAGCTCTTCATCTGTACGCATTTTCTTATGGTCAACACAGGTTGCTCGGTGGTAGCTGATTTTCTATCCCTCAGATTATGGTAACATAATCCATCAATTCCATGGACAGGTGCAGACACCGCATGATGATGGTACGCTAGAGGTATGAATATTTATCTCCTACTGCTCGTCGCTCGACCGCTCGGGCTGCAATATATGGCAATAGTCCGCATATACTAATCGAAACAGTACGTGATCCGTCAACCGTTCGGGGTCGTCGCCGGTATTACGCCCTTTAACGAACCCCTTGGGACGTTCGCTATGAAAGTGGCGCCCGCCATCGCAGCTGGGAACGCTATAGTGCTGAAGGCCAGCGAGCAGAACCCCCTATCCACGCTCTTCCTCGCCGGCTTAACAAAGGAGGCTGGCTTCCCAGATGGCATAATAAACGTTTTAACAGGTGGCGCGGAAGTTGGCGGTGCCTTGGCATCTCACATGAAGATCCGAATGATCAGCTTCACGGGCAGTATTCAGGTTGGTAAGCTCGTCCAGCAAGCCGCCGCTCGGTCGAACCTGAAGAAGGTCACACTGGAACTCGGCGGCAAGTCGCCAGTGATTGTATTCCAAGACGCCGATTTGGAGAAGGCGTCGAAGATGTCCGCAGCGTTCTTGGCTTTGAACGGCCAGGGATGCCTCCTAGGAACACGGATGTACGTCCACGAAGACGTCGCCCAGGAGATGATTGCCCGAATGAAAGGCATCGTCGAGTACATGGGGACAACTCTTGGGTCGGACCCGCTCGATCCTTCAACACTCACCTCCCCACTGTTTAACCACCGCCAAAAGGAGGTAGTCTTGAAATTCATCGAGGAGGGGAAGAAGGAGGCAACGTTGCTGACTGGCGGCTCGACGGTTGGGGAGAAAGGGTGCTATGTGCAGCCAACCATCTTCGTAAATCCCTCCAGGTCGGCTAAGGTGCTTAACGAGGAGATTTTCGGGCCCGTGTTAACGATCGTCACGTTCAAAGACGAGCAGGAAGCTTTAGACTTGGCCAATGATACGGAGTACGGTCTGGCGGCCTACGTCCATACAAAAGATCTAGGCAGGGCATTGCGATTCACTAAAAACTTGGAGGCCGGGATGATCGCTGTCAACTCGGCGATGGCATACGACAGGACCCGGCCATTTGGTGGATGGAAGCGTTCGTGTCCCTACAACCCCCTCTTTGAAATCAACGAGCAGCTGCTGACATCATCGCAGAAAGCGGCCAGGGTTATGAGAATGGTGTTGCTGGCTTGGAAGACTGGTCACAGACGAAGAGTGTGCTGCTCTCTATTTAGATCGCCGAACTATTTACTAAACTCACTTGCTTGCCTGCTCGACTACACCTCTTCACTTCGTCCAGCCTGTTAATCTCTTATACAACACAACGACTTCCAATACTGACCTTGAATTAAATAAAGAGACAGATATAGGCATCACGATGACAAGAAAATGTCAATACGATCTTCAGGCTATCTCCTACGTCAGCTAGAGCTAGATGCATTTGTCGCTCTCAGTTCTCCATACCTTATATCCCTCTCGCAAGCGATCTAAAAACCCGGAACAGATTACACGATAACTTTCTTTCCCTAGTCGGTGACGTGATGAAATGGGCCCATTCGAAGTTACTCCCACTGTTCTACTGACAATTCACAAGACACACAATGCGATATAGATGGCGACGCGAACTGCTATCTTAGGGGCCTACCTAGATATCGCACGTATAAGCAACTTAAAGCCCTTAAGACCCAACAAGAAAGGATTACCGTCAAATATATGCCCCACTGCAATATGTACCTTGAATTGTTCATTGGGATTTACAGTTGTATACCGTCCAATGAAACGGAGGCGGGGAGTTGAGGCTGTTTCAGTACCCAGCAGGCCGGTTGAAGGGACATCCATGTTGACGGTACTCATATGTTTCATTAGATACCTACCTAGCCCACATTTCCTGCATGTATCCAAAGTCTATTTCAAAATTAGCTCCCCTGGGAACGAATAGTTTTCTCTTACTCCGCCAGAACACCGACGATTACTTCAACTCCTAACCTAAGCGTCGCGCGGGACAGAACCTTAGCTATGTTAATCGGGTAAGTGTTCCTATCCGTCTGAAGCGTTGGATAATAGGTTAGGTATTAACTTGCCGATTCAATACGAACGCCAGAACTCAACGGTTATATATTTGATTACAGCATGATAAGCTACAATTCGTTGCGTCTATCTTCCCCGAACCCTAATACCGATAACATACAGTCGATGATGTTACGTCGCCAGACCTAGGAAGTTAATATGTACAATCCGTTACTTACCAAGTATGAAGCTCTGGGATCTTGATAGTATAGTCTGGGAGATGTTTATTCCGTCTGCACTAGGCTAGCGAAGGGTATCTAGCATGAGAAACTAGCCAGCTCGCTTTCCCTTGCTCAAGAGTACACATGAACATGCTCCTTTCTTTGCTACTACATTTCGTGACAACGAACCCCTACTTGCGAAATCCCCAACCCAAGTTATATCCTGCCCCTAAATAACTCTCACAGTACCTGATACAATCCGTCGCCCAAAGCATGCATTTCACACTGCAGAATTTGTTGGATTCCTCGAAACTCCCATCCCATTCCAAAGGCATTGACACCAAATTGAGGCGGCGACGTCGGAGAGCGTCACATTGACCACAGCTTTCTGCCCAAAACGCCGCAACTTTCTATCAAAATGGGAATGAATCCATGACGCCTAGAGACAAACGAAAAATAAATTCAATGGGCAAAAGAGGTACGCGTGAAGAAAATATGCTGTACTTGAAAATGGTTGGTTGTATTGATCATCGTCTGCCCCACATGTTCCGATGATTTTCTGGCTGTTCTGGACCGCCAGGTCCAGACATGAACAACCCCGGACCGTTCGAAATGGTGCTACTGCGTGCGTCGGGGCCGACCAGGTTTCCTTGTGTGTTGACAGCAACGGTGCTAGGCAGGCCCTTTCCAAGCTCGTATAGCCGATCTTTCTTCTTCAGGTACTTGCGACGCCAGATGCAGGCTCCGGTCCATATGCCGATAATTGCTACAACTACTACGACAATAAAAACGATCCAGTTAGTGTGCGTTGAAGCCCTATATTGTGCAAGTTAGACCTATGATCCCTAGTTTGTGGACACATTGGCTTACCAATTGCCTCCCCCCTGTTTGCTGTTGCCAGAATTGCCGCTACCGGCAGTGTTCGTGCTTGTCGCTGATGTAGTTGCTGTCGTCGTGCCGGCAGCTTTGTTGCAGAGACTGGTGAACCAGCTTTGAATTGATGACAGTCCCTGGGGATCCGTGTTGCAGCTACCGCTACATACATCTATAGCCCCAGACTTTAAGGGTTGAAGGGAGCCGAACGCGCAGAAGCAGGTGTCCCAGCTGTTTTCGTCAGTCGAGGGGTTAATGGGAGGCACACAAGCGCCGTTGGCATCATATAGTGGGCCGCATTGCGCCGCGCATGAAGGCAGCGACCCAAAGGGAACTATCGTGGTAGAGGGGGGCGTGCCTGAGAGACGGTGTTAGTCGACTAATTCCTGCTACCACGACGATGGCATTTGGTATTAGGGATGGACGGCATACTCATGGTGAAATCAAGGTGAGGAAACGAATAGAATTTTGAAATTCAGTTGGTAGATCGATCAGCCAAGTTGGTAGGCTGGAAATTATTTAGGAAGTGTCGTATGGAATGGTTCAGATACGGGACAGCGCGCGGTGTCAGAGATGACAACAGCGAGCACTAGAATCAGCGACAGTCCGCTTAGGTTGACCGCCGACTTTGCGTACTCCAGGTCGCTTGTGGCGGAAAGATATGAAATGGACGGTGGTCAATTGAATCGGCGTGGCGGGTTGGCGATAGGGTATTAAAATGGGAATTCGATGATGCGGCCAAGAGCGAGGAATCGCAGGGTTTTGGTAGTTGGCCCGAAGTATAGTAACCCTCCTTCTTTCTCGTCAATGCAGCAGCACGGCCACAACACGACGTGACGCGATGCGATGCAGTTCGATGTGGTGGCCGGCGAGTGAAGCGGTATAAGCGAGCGTGGTGCGTTCGAGACGAGGGAAACGGAATGGCTGTCTGGAACTACGATTGGTGTGGAGATGACCTCGTGGGAAAGATAGAAGAGGAGGGAGAAGAGAAGATCGGGGAGGACGACGAAGCGTGACTGGTGGATGATGTGTGTGGATACAATTGTGTGCTGGGCGCATTGCTGGGTGCACCTATGCTTCCAAGGTTGGCTCGGCCGGTCCCAACAGCATGCGCTAGGAGGTAATGCCTACCTAGCTAGGTAAGTAAGTACTGGAGCACGCTACGGTTTGCACCATGCCCGCTATGCCCACCATGCTGTACGGTGAGCTAAAATCAGATCCGCTAGACCGGGTATGGCTATAATACGACCTACGTAGTAGTCGGTAAGGTCGGCTGCAACATGCTGCAAGGGTTACGGCCATTACGCTACCCTGGGAAAAGAAACCCACGCTCAATGCTTAACAGTATCGACAACATGTGGCGCGATATCCCATAACACTGTTCCCAGCATCATGAATGCCTCATAATAAACTATATCAGGAGTGGTAGGTATACATACATGTAAATAAATGTTGTAGAGTCGCCACATGTGCGAAATCTGCAGCACGCTACTGCGTACATGCATCATACAACAGCAGGTACCTAATGTTTTACATACGGTACAGTACCATACTAACCTGGGTCCTTAGCTTCAATAGGCTGCCTCTTTTTTACTGCTGAGATGACATTTTGGTTTGGTCGTGTTGCCTCAGCATGTAAGTGGCATTCATACCCCTTGGCATGTCTTCGTCCCGCTGCGCAACACTGCAGTCCTTCCTGTCTGCTGGGGAACTCCAGTGTATTAAGTACGATGTATAATACCATAGAATTTTCAATACAGCCAACATTGCACCATTTGAAAATGTTTTGTACCCGTTCGTACTATGTACCTAAAAATAAGACGCTCAGGTACCGCTATAGGTACCTATGTACGCTAGGTACTCCATGCCCCAACGTGCCCTTCGACCCTGTTATCATGCAGCCAATTTCCCCTATGGCGCCATCCTTTCCGCACCGTCCCGGCCTAGCAAATGGCATTCTCGAATTGACATGAATTTTAAGTTCTTCCATGGCTTCGCGGTAGCACATGCAGAGACACCCAGATCCATAGGTACACATATGTAGAATGACAGAATGCATGGCTCACGGGACAGGACGCGCAATTACACTGGTTGAATAGCCCAAGCAACTCCAAAGTACATTTTGACATAGAAAATCAATACCGAAGGATATCAGTATATATGGGTCTATGCGCTCGCTACCTTCATTTTCTTCGATATCTTCCAAGTATAAAATAACCACTCAGACGTGAGTACTTCGGAAACCCCCTTCACTTCGTATTTGTTTGGGGGCTATGCCCATTTCCAACTAACCAGGTTGTAAGGGTACTGTTCTCAGCTAAACAACATCCCGCACGTGCTTCAGTGGAATTGAGCAAGCCAATCACGAATAATTCGTTGCTTGTCCCTATTCAAGTGCTGCGATTCAGAGAAGTACTTAATCAAGAAGAAGCAATTACTACCTAGTTCCTAGCACCCACCCTATCGAAACGAGGTAGTCATGGCTACAGTACACCGCAAGAGAGGGTTTCCTTTGGAGAGTCCAAGCCTGATTCCTGCCTGATGATATGACGCACTTCGTCCCAACACGGGGGCCTGTTCCCCTGTGGGTATCCTTACACAGTACCGTAGGGCGCCAACCCGTTTTTTTAGGGTCCTAACAGGTAGGTTAGTAACTGCGGACTGTAATGACCCCCCTTGAACAATTTCTCCGTATAGGTAGTTGACTCTATCGTGGTCGGCTTGTAAGCTGTTATTTTGACCAGCTAATTCTTTGCGTACAAAAATAATAGCAGATATTCTATACTACGTTACGGTAGTTAATTATAAAAAAAAAAAAATTTTTTGAACATCTTTTTGCTCGTGCTTTCTATAGTTAAGTAAAAATACGCGTGCCTGCCAGTAATTCTTCAGCTTTAGCTAAAAAAGTACATACATGTGGTAATCACGTCGGAAAAGTAACTGGTCCACTCTATTCTGCCCGAAATCCGACAGTCTGACCGTCCTGTAATAGGCTACCTGTAATCCTCCTAAAAAACCCGACCTCCCCCCCACTTCACCTCAACATTGTCCGAACATTGTCCGAAAGGCGCCCATCCCAGAACGGCTGCGCATCACTTTTCCGTAGACGTTTCCTTCCTCTTGCCGCTACTCTTCTGGGGTTTCTTGCTGTGCTTATTCTCATGGCTCTTCGTCGTCGCAGAACCTTGCGTTGCCGCTATTGGACTTGTATAGCCGCTAGATTTACTAGAGTAGCTTACATGTTGATTGTTCGCGTAACTTGCTTCGACTTCCCCAATTGCACTAGAGAGAATAATCAGAGTCGCTTTCTTCGACACACCCTTCAGGCGGCGAGGGAACCATCCGAGGCCATTGGCGCGAAGAAACGAGCTGGAGCCAAAAGCACACTCCTGATGATAAAATACGGATATGGATAAGTCTAATGTAGTGTTCACTTACTGATAGGGGCCCCAGGTGCCTTGGTCGTCGTATATCCACATCTCAGTCAGGCTCAAGTGACTAGTATCATTGTTGTTCCGCAATGGACGACCAGTCCACTGGTTGCGGGAAACGGGAATCAAGGTCAGTCTCATACCGGGTGTGGCATGATTCGAACCAGCTAAATTATTGTCAATAACCTCGTCTAGCAGGGACAAGTGCACAGTCTCGTCATAAGATTCATCTTGAAGCCTTACCACCGATAGAACCGATAGGCACGTTCATTGAAGACATTGTCAAAGTAAGGCTTTTTCGTTGGTATACTTCGTGGTCATCTACCAACTACAGAGGGAAACGAACATTTGCTGATAACAAACAGGGTCCAGTCTTTGCTCGGGGCTTCTCTCGCCACGAAGGAGTGACTGATGATATTAAAGTCATTAGCTTTCATGGTCGACTTATATCTGCATTCCGCAGGAGCACCACCAACCAATAATGAATGCAGCCACTTCGGTACGTACTAGGTCGATGCGATGTTGTAACGTGCCATTTTTTCCTCGAGTGTTGTGTCTTCTTACCAGTGGGCGTGAGACGGCTTGGTGCAGCTAGTTTATCGTCGGATGCAAAGGGTCATGTCGTGTCGTCTTCCTGCGGGCACCATTCGCTGCAAGCCTTCGGAATTACAATACGTTCCCTTCAACTATGAGCACATGGCAAGTCCCGCCTTGTTCGAGGCTCTTTCTGAGACTGGAGAAGCTCGATGGCTACCAATCATGCCACGAGTCCATTCGAATACCGAGGGCGGTATCGTTTCAATGACACCTTATGCAGCCCGTACCCGACTCGCAGGAGGCTCATATAGAAGATGCGAGCTATCGGTCTGGTTAAACGCTTACGGTACGTATTTTTTTAATATAAAAATTCAAACCAGTGCATGGATGGGTAGTTGACGGATCCTTGCAACCTCGGTCAAGGTGGTGGGCTTTGTTGTTACGCGAATGGTTCCCCGTCAGGCAGTCCTACCCATATGCACGTTATCCCCCTTGCCCTGGCATCGTGAGAGTTGTTACACATACATTTAGCGTCATGATAGTGCGTTATTTTGCACAAAGGCAACTTTGGGGGTGGGGATGCTATGCACGATTATCTCGGATTATTCCTTGACTTGCCATAGCTCCTTTGAAAATCTCTCCAACTGATGGACGGTGATGCTATGCCGAACTTGGTTCAACCCAAGGTACCCCCGGTGACGTTAAAATCAACCCGAACCACAGCAACGTCAGTCGAAAGATGTATGAGATTGCTGGTTCTGGTCTCCTAGGCGAGGTGGTACGAAACTCGCAACGAGCTGGGTATTAGGAACAGCCTTCTACGACCATCCTTTAGTCTCTCCTGGGCTTATTGCTGACACGGGTAGATGCGTTTGACTTGGAGATTGACAACTGACCCATTTTCGCATATGATTGGCGGAGCCAGCCTTACTCCAACTTATAATTACTATTGAGAGAAGCACGTCGTGACGGAATCCTCCCTATTAGGTCGGCGAACCAGTGCACCCCGCTGTTCCTCGACAAGGGTCAGCACGATCTACAAGCAAGTGCACGGCAATCTACATTGAAAAACAGCCCACACGCCGTCGACGCTGTGTAATGCCAGAATTCCAAATGCCCACCGCGTCCTGAAAAAACCAACCATCACACGAGCCCTTTATATGAAACGCCGAGTACAGGTACGCACTCGATGCAGTCGTTCCCGATATGCGAAATATTCTCTCTTCGACAACGTATAATCTGTAATCCTTCGTCTTCGCAGGCTTGACAGTACACCAGTCCTCATGGTTGGGATAATCAAAGGGTAAATCTCTCAAAGCAGCATCTTCAGGTAAAAAACTTGGATCCGCACCAGGTGGAATAGAGTCCCCGTCTTGGAGGGGAGGTAGTTCATTTTCCGGAGGTAGTCCAACCAACCAGTTGAGCATCGAGGGGAGAAATTCCCAAGGAAGCAAATCGGGCTGGACAGCTCTCCGACGGGATAGCATATACCGCATGAAAACTATGACGAGGTAGACATAAGAAAGCACATGAACATCACCCAACCGACAAAACACTATCTCGTTAGTCCGAGTAAAAAGGGAATCCAGCCTCTGCAAGTTTGTCCTCGTCCTATTCGCCCCAAGAAGACAGAAGAACACAGCAGTTAACAACACCTACATAGAGCCCCTCCAAGCATTCTTGGCTACGTCGATATGGTTATCCAGCGAGGTGATGAAATTGTGTGCCGCTTGGTAGTATTTGTGTACGGAACCGCCGCTGAACAAGATACCGTGTAACTTGATAAACTCAGCATCTGAACGATTACCAAGGTGGTTGAGTTCGATATCATGGCTTGGATCGAGGAGATTCCTGAGCAGTCGAGAAGATTCAAGACTAGGGCGCCGTACATGAAAACCCTCCAAAAACACAGCAGCTGTTCCAAATTACCGGGATCGGTAGGGATTATCAGACATTGCTTCTGGCTGATCCGCATACTATCAAATGTTAAACCTCCTTCCTTTTCCGCACAAGAATACTTCAACCTACTTCTCTGCGGCAGCCTCCCGTAGGAAGACCCTCCATAAGGCTAGATAATTCGGGCACCGTTCAAACGCATTAAACACGGTTGGTGGTACATGAAATAAATTAAAAGAATATTTGATAGACAATAATCATCTTTGCGTGTAAGAATAGATATCACAATTATGTAGCCCCCCCCACTCTCCTTAACAATGATCTTACTTGGGTGAGGATAGCAAAATAGATAACCTTAGTGTATGAATACTCCCGGCATTTTGCATTTCTAGATAGTTCGATTCCGATATCATGCATACTGTCCTTCGTAGCTGAGGTCCTTACCATTCGGAGATAATTGTGAATACTGAGCCTGCAACCTAGATTCTCTTGGCGTTACTAAACCGCACTCGCGATAGCCTGTCGAATCATTTGCCCTGATCATTTTGAAACCCCCCCCCCTGTCTCGTTCTATTAACGAGTCTTGAGGCTCGCTGGCGCATTGCGCTAACGTTGACTGGGTTAGACCTCTGCACCCAAGAGATTATTCAGCCAATTGGATCCCGGTCATTCATCTGATATGCGTTTACTGAGGTCTTTACTTATTATGCACTAGCGCGAAGAGAGGTTCTGGGAGACGATCACGAAGATGGTCTCCGTTGTATGATGTTCTTTTGAACACCTTACGGCCAAGACGGTCACTAAGCAAAAGCGGTCTCCATAGCTTAGTACAACCCGTAAAAGAAATATTTATTTACCAGTTTGTACCTTTTTTTCTTCTTCTTATGTACGTACTTAGGTTATTTGCGGTTATAGTTCACGGTTACAATGTTATAGCCGTAGTCCATAGCTCGAACTATAGGTCTACAAATCACAGTTACAAAGCATTACGGTTACACTACAGGATTACTACGCGTGAAAGGTAAGTGCTGCAATTGGTCATTATAAGGCTATTGTTCTTGTAGAAATGGGCAGTTGCAATTGCAATTGCAGTACTGCCCCTTAGGCACTATTGGGGGGAGAGAGGGAGGGGCATAATCTCGAACAGCTATCATGGTCTCCAAAAAACGAACATAATTCGGTGCCCGTAACGGTCTTAGAACAAAAACCGGTTATAGGGGTCTAAAGCCGTTACGGCTATTCGAAACTATTATTAATTAAATATTATTTTAACATAAAAAAAAACAATACCCTGTACGAGACTACCACTGTAATTGTCTTGCAAATAAAAAATAGAGTTGAAAAATATATGACAGTTACCAAGTTGGTGACAATCATGGCGATTGTCTTGTATTGGGGGGGGGGGGGGGGGGGGGGGGGGGGGGGGGGGGGGGGCGGGGGGGGGGGGGGGGGGGGGGGGGGGGGGGGGGCGGCG
>MU383164.1:58031-147121 GCA_022495125.1 Xylaria acuta | reverse complement strand
ATTAAATAATTTTTTTAAAATTTTATAGCTTAATAATTTGTTTACTAATATGTGGTTTTTTTTTTTTTTTCCCCCCCCCCCCCCCCCCCCCCCGCTCGCGCTAGTGTGGCTTAGATATTAAGTCACGCCTTTCCCCTGACCGCGAATTTGACAGAAAAGAACCTGCCATATAAAGAGGACGTGGTTCTTCAAATAGTAATGCTGCAGTACTAGTCAAGAGGTAATTTTTTATATGTTTTCCAGTTACTGACACCGGTAACAATCTAGGATTCGATCTTTCAAATACTTTGTATGCTCACAGTGCAAAGGTCTATACGGCTGCAAAATCCGAGGACAAGGAGAGGAAGGGGTCAAAGATTTCGAGTCGAAGAATCCTGACCCAACTGCCATTGTCGTTTACCTTCACCTTGATCTTGACGACCTTGCCACTACCAAAGCGAACTTCCGAGCTATGAGAGGGGCTTGACGTACTGTGTAATAATGCTGGCGTCATGACGCTCCCAATGGCAGCAGAACCGAGTACGGTTACGAAGAACAGCTAGGAGCGAACGCATTGGGCCCGTTCCTCGTTACCAAACAGTTGCTGGACATTCGTTTGTCGTCTGCGAAGAAATCCTCTGATTCAGTTGCAGCCCTCGTGGCCTGGCTCTCTAAGCCATCCATTCGACTCTTTGCTCCCACCGGTGGCGTCAGCATAGGTCACCTCAATTACAAGGCGGAAAAGAATGCAATGCACAAGCTTGCTGTTCACAAGGTAGCCAACACGTTGTACAGCGTCATGGTAAAGACGGGGTTGCCAGCGTGGTAAGCTATCACTTAGACTATGGCTTCTGGGAGTCACGACGACCCATGCGTCTTATTCGTACGATTATTCACGACGTTGCTGCAGTTATTCAAGGTCATTAAGACGGTCCTCATTTTGGTTTACTGCTGACTAACGAGACGCTACCGACAACATCATGCGAATAAGCAGATCCACTCACAGTCTATTATTAGGTCTTCGTCTATGTATGAGACTAATGTAGTACTGGGCCGCACCCTAAACCTGTTACCTTTCATAACCTCCATCTTAACTCTCAATTATTCCCTCTATAATCTCTCGCGGATATAAAGAATAATCTTGCTAATACGAGCTCTCGTAAGGCCGAACGAATGAAAGTCTAACAACTATTCTTAGCTGGCATAAATATCCGTCTCGACCTGCCCGTTTAGGGCAGGAGTTTGAAGATGAGTGAGAGCGCAACACGAACCCGGCTCAATCTAACGAGCAGCCCTGGCAGTGGAGGAGTGGTATGATTCAGAAGCACTCATCAGATCTCATGCGCAATAAGCGATAGAATACAGGGTTGAAAAGCACCAGACAGAGAAAAAAATATATAAGTCGCTACGCGTGCAGCTACTCACTAATATCAACCACCGCCAACTCATCCGCTCTGAAACCCTTCTTCTCTCCCCCGATAACATTGATTTCACTATGAAGGTCACCTCAAAGGCCACATTGTTGCTCCTCACGGCCGTCGCCGTGAATGCTCAAACCCAATGTCCGATTGACTGGGACAATCCAGCCGACCAGTACGGGAACCCGGAATACGTGGGTGTCGATTTCTATTTCAACGGCACGGGGCAAATCCACATGCACTCCGGCTGCACTTACTGGCGACAGAACTACCCGAGGAACATCACCCAGGACTCCGTCGGGTGTCTGAACGACGACGGCCACCTCGTCCCCATCGACGGCGAGAGTTGCGCGACGTTCCACTACGTCGGGGCCACCGGTAAACTCGAGGATTATGAAGTTGAAGTTTTCAGGAACGTCAAGAACAATTACATTTGTGGCTGGGACTTTTCCGGACAGACTATGAAGTGGCTGTGCGCGGATGAGAGCAAGGAAGGCGACACTTTCCTCGGTCAGCCTCTCCTCGCACCGGTAAGTTTCTCGCACCGGTGCTGGACGGTTTACTTATGGCTAGTCGAAGCGGAACGATTATATAACTAACGGCCATGATTTTATAGGCACCCACGGATCTCAACCCATACTATTACTTTGCTGACTACACCGGGAGTACAATCTCGACGGCAATATTCACTTTCTACATTCAGCACCCTCCTACTAGTGCTGACGACGCTCAATCGCTGGAGTATCATATTCCGGATAACCCCTACTCGAACCAAACCTTCCTGCCAGGAGACGGTACCTACCCAGTCATCATGGAGTTGGTGATAGACAGTTTGTAGAGAACTGGGTTTTGAATGATGTCTACTTGTTGTGGCTTGAGAGGCAAAGCGACTGGGCTTCAAGTTGCAAGACCCTGTATGTAGCCAATGAGATGTCCGTTGGGAGCTGTCTACTCCCGAGGCATCATCAGCACTTTCGATTCATAAGCCAAGTCCCTCGAGTAATTCGATGCCTTGGTATAATTTACCTAGTTTACTATTCAGCGTCGTGAAGCCATTTCGTGTCCTTGCATGAGACTCGCGCCATCACCTTGATATCATTGGCATCTTGCATCAAGCTTAAAACCATATTGGTCTCTACCAAGTCATTCAAATCGATCTATACATACGACTTACTGTTGTTATAGCATTGTTAACATTTACGTAAGCATCAATTGACAGCTTAAACCCGCCAAATGGGGCGTTTTAGCCACTGTGCCATATGCTGAGCTTACCAAAACTAAACTCAAGAAGTCTGGAATCTGGAGACCTTAAATCATGAAATAAATATCTTAGATTGAAGAGACGAAGCACGGCGGTAGCATTTCAATTGACTGACATACTCCAACTACCCACTAGAAGCATATGCAAAAACACGGCCTCCGAGTCTCAGCCCCGGCCCCCAATTCATAGCTACCCTACGTGCATACCGGCATATGTTTCATCCCATCAGATGACAGCCTATCGGCACGTGAGAAATAACCAGCGACGGAAGGACCCGAGACCGCGAATGTGACAGTATATAAATCAGGCTGAGGAATTAGATCAACTAAGGGTAACCCCCCTGTCTACCTGAGAGTCCCGTGCACTTTGGGTAGAGATGATTTACAAAGGACTTTACGCCATAATAGCGCTACAAAGAATAGCGAGCCTCGTGAGCCTGCAGGGCGAGCGGCGGACCAAGATAAAAACATATTCGCTTTCTTTCTAGAGTAGGGGTCGGCGCGAAGCGCATGCTCCCCGGAGGTTAAAGAGTTTAAAAAAAATGTTAAATTGTGGTTATCGCGGCGTAGCCGCCTAACGTTAGGCAAAAGTCGGGTACTTGTAGCTCATATCTACACCAAAGTGCACGGGACTTTCAGGTAGACAGGGGGGGGTTACCCTCAGTTGATCTGTAGACTCAATTAGGCTCCCGCTATCATTCACTCTTTCATGTCTTATTTCATTTAGCGAGCTTCCTCACTCACTCATATCATGATGGTGCCCCCGGTTCTTCAATATTTCCGGTCGCATCTCTCCCTCAAGCTACCTATCCCTACCAGGACGTTCGCGGGCTTGACAATAATCGTCACAGGCGCGAACTCGGGTCTCGGTCTCGAGGCAGCCCGTCATCTCGTGCGACTAGATGCAGCCAAAGTGATACTAGCAGTCCGCGATCCAAAAAAGGGGACAGCCGCCAAAGCCTCTATTGTCGAAACGACGGGGAAGGAAGAAGGCATCATTGATGTGTGGGAGCTCGATCTCGCCAACCGCGCTTCGATGAAAGCCTTCACTACGCGTGCCAACAGCCTCGAGAGACTGGACGTTGTAGTAGAAATGCCGGCGTGCTGACACATGACTTTTCCCTAGCCGAGGACAATGAGAAGACCATCACCGTCAATGTCATCAACACGTTCCTCCTAGCCTTCCTTTTGCTGCCCAAGCTTCGTAGTACCTCTGTTGAACTCAACAAAGAGGTGGTGCTGACGTTTACTGGATCCTTGGCGCACTGGCTTGCAGGCTTCCCCGAGCGGAATAGCTCCAGCATCTTACAGGCGCTAGCCGACAAAGAAAAGGCGGACATGAGACAGAGGTGACTATACCAGACGGCACTACCCAGGCTGAACCCATGATTTACTGGGCTCTTTCTTTAGATATGCCTTGTCCAAACTGTTGGAACTCTTGGCCTTTCGAGAGCTAAGCGAGGCCGTGACAAAATCCTCCAAATGTTGTTGTTGTTGTCTACTGCTATAGCTCGGCTGGTAATATCGATTTCGGTGGTGACAGGCTTATTATGAAGAAGGAAAGTGAGAACATCCTGAGCAAAGGCTGCATTCTCCCGACCCATGTTAGCAGACGCCTCGTTGACATTGACAACTTCTTGGATGAATGGATTAGTATTTTGAATGCGTGATTTAGCTCGTTCGATGAGCCAAGCAGCCTGTTCTACCATCGTATGCGTTGATACAAACTCGGTAGCGCACGACGCTTCTGCCTGGGTGCTGGCATTGGGGGCTTTAAGATAGGTTATCGTCCAACGTCTTTCTAGTGGATGTTAGACTAGTCTATTGTCGCGATTGTACGTCAGAATACTTACAATTGGACGTCTCGCGCGTTCAGTCTTGGTGGGCTTCTTGCACTGGTTGATGTGCCACTTATCCATCTTTCTGAGTTCGGGCAAACAATGTGGCACCAGCCATTGTGATATTTACGGCCCTGTTGCTTGATGGGCCAACAGATCATTATCTTTCCAGTCCATCCTGTAACATCTTGGATGGCCTGTTCAATGTGATATCCACGTCCCTATCTGCACCTGGCAAGTCTGATGACTGACGGTAGAATTGAAGAAGAGGAGGAGCTGATAGGATCTTGACTTCTATACTTAAAGCAGCAGTAGTATTACTATATAACATCATAAATCGAGAATATATATAAATCTAAAGTATAGTCTAATATGGGTCCTCGGCGCATAAGGGTCCTAAGCCTCGAAATCGTCCCAATTAGGGATAAGAAAAGCGAAATGCAGGTAATAAGGTGGCAAGCTCCTGAGCGCCAAGAATTTCAAATACGGTAACGCTCCCAGATACGTCTGCCAAGACATCTTATCTGATCCGGGGGCCGAGCCGGCCGTAGACTTCGGGTCCGCCGCTAAGAGAGTACATATACATGGAGAGGAGACGATAGCTTCGTGCGTCCTTCTACGTCATGAGGATAGTGGATCAGAGAGATTGACCGAAACAATCTCATCTAAGATATCGCGCTTTGTGTTCAACCAAACACAGCACCGCCACCAACCCCCCCCCCCCCCCCTCAGTCAGAGCCCAGCGCAATAATATGGGTTCGGCACCAGAACATAAGACGCTCCGCATTGGTGTCGATGTTGGCGGCACCAACACGGATGGGGTCATCATCGATCCATCTCAAGCTTCGGCGCCCAACAAGGGGATCATCGCCTGGCACAAGGCGCCGACGACGCCCAATCCGAGCATCGGCATCAACGATGCCATCACGACCATGTTCGAGAGCGCCGGCGTCGACCCAGACCGGGTGGCGAGCGTGGCGATCGGGACCACGCATTTCGTGAACGCTGTTGTCGAGCGCGACCCCACCCGCCTGACCAAGGTCGCCGTGGTCCGGCTATGCGGCCCCTTCTCACAGCACACCCTGCCGTGCGTCGACTGGCCGAGCGAGATGCGCGAGCTCGTTCTCGGTCACTACGCCTTACTCAAAGGCGGGCTCGAAGTCGACGGACGCCTCATCTCAGACATCGACGAGGCCGAGATCAGGAAGGAGTGTGCTGTCATCCGGGAGAAGGGCATCGGGAGCGTCGTCGTCAACGGCATCTTCAGCCCCATCGACACAGTGGAGCGACAGGAAGAGCGCGCGGCAGAATTCACCCGCGCCGAGATCCCCGGGTGCGACGTCGTGTGCTCGAAAGAGGTCGCGAACCTGGGCTTTCTCGAGCGCGAGAACGCCGCCATCCTCAACGCGTCGATTCTTGCCTTCGCACGGAAGACCATCCGCTCGTTCCAGGAGCCCGTCAGACGCCTGGGCCTACGGTGTCCCGTGTTCATCACGCAGAACGACGGCACGATATTGTCGGGCGACATGGCGGCCAAGCTGCCCATCCGGACGTTCTCTAGTGGTCCTACTAATAGCAGTAAGTATTTCTCGGAGCCGTTTTCCTCTTATTTTGGCAGCTTTTAGAGTACACGCTTTCCTTTTTCGGGTCAAGATAGTGTTTATAAGCTTCCAAAACTGTCACGAATCACGCTTAAAGTAGCGATAACTAACTCCGAGCGTTCTAGTGCGCGGCGCCGCATTTCTCGTGCAGAACGAGGTCGACGAAGCCGTCATGGTGGTTGACATTGGCGGCACGACTACGGACGTGGGCTTGTTGCTCGCTAATGGCTTTCCGCGACAGCAGGCCGCATATAGTGACTTGGCCGGTGTGCGGATGAACTTCTCGTGCCCCGATATCAAGAGCATTGGTCTGGGTGGTGGATCAATCGTCCGAGACAACGAGGCGCTTACAGTTGGTCCTGATAGCGTCGGTTACAATATCACAAAGGAGGCCATAGTGTTTGGTGGGAGTACCTTGACAGCCACTGACTGCACTGCATTGCTAGATGAAAAGCTGGATATCGGAAATCGAGAGCTCGCCAAGGGGGCACTGAGCGACGAAGGTCTCGCTAAGTTCAAAGCCGTGGTGAAGCACAAGTTAGAGAAGATCATTGATACGATGAAGACATCTCCCAAAGACCTCCCTGTACTCCTTGTCGGAGGTGGCGCCGTTATCGCGCCGGACGAGATTAAGGGGGCGAGTAGGGTCCTCAAACCAGAGTGGTCGGGCGTCGCAAATGCAATCGGTGCCGCAATTGCTAGAGTGAGCGCCGTTATTGACACGGTTGAGTCAACAGAGTCCAAAACAACAAAACAACTGCTCGACAAGATTTGCCATGATGCCATTGAGAAAGCCATAGCAGCGGGTGCCTCAAGATTTACTGTTAAGGTTGTGGAGATGGATACAATACCTCTGCCCGTGAGTTTGATCCTCAATTACACGTTCTAGAGACGATCACTTACGTCGCGCTTTGTAGTATATCGCGAATAAGTCCCGGTTTACCGTTCGAGCGGCTGGCGATTTCGACTACTCACGGACAGACCTGTCGAACATCCCGATGGACGAATCTGGCCTCCAAGAGGACTCACTTATAGAGACATTTGAACAATCCGCAGGTGATTCTGGTAAAAAATCGGCAACCAGTACGAAGATCATGGAGGATGTTGACATCGATAGCTATAAGCCGAAGGTCCGAAACCGCGTTTGGTATATAAGCGAGACGGACCTCATCTGGATCTCTATAGGGTGTTATATCCTCGGCACTGGTGGTGGTGGGAGTCCCTATCCGGCGATGATACAAATCCGCGAGATGCTGCGCCGCGGGGCCGTTATCCGCGTCGTTAGCCCCGCGGATTGTAAGTAGTTGCGAAGTCAAAGCGCCTCCAGATGCCCCCAGAGTGTGGATAACTAACTCCGAGCGTTGCAGTGCCAGATGACGCAGCAGTCGGGTGCGGTGGGGGTGCCGGATCCCCGACAGTTGGGATCGAGAAGCTCACGGGCAACGAGATGGTGCAGGCGCAGGAGGAGCTGTTCAAAGTTCTTGGGAAGCGCGCCTCCCACATCATCGCCGTGGAGATTGGTGGCCACAACGGCTTGCAGAGCATGCTGCTCGGCGCGAATTCCAACCTGGATATCCCGGCCGTCGATGGCGACTGGATGGGCCGCGCGTACCCGACTAAATGGCAGACAACCCCGGTGGTCTTCGGCGAGCGCTCGCCTATATTCGCCCCCGTGGCTATGGCGGATGGAAATGGCAACGTCGTGGTAATGCCCAGCGCGGTGAGCGATTTTCATGTTGAACGCATCTGTCGCGCGGCGCTTAGCGAGATGGGATCACAAGTTGCCACAGCAGATGCCCCGGTTGCGGGCGATGAGTGCAAGCGCTGGGTTGTTGAGAATACAATCTCACAGTCGTGGCGCATCGGGCGCGCTGTTACGAGGGCGCGACTCTCGAATCAGGTAGATAATGTCGCTGAAACCATCATCGCGGAGTGTGGCGGCGCTGAGACTGGGAGGGTGTTGTGGAAGGGTAAGATCGTAGGTGTCGAGAGGACGCTCAGGATGGGGCAGTACGCATTCCCAAGCCTTTTATTCCCTATTTTGGCACAAAGTTTCGTCCAGTCTTCCCACACGCAGCTATTTCTGACCTCTGAATCTCTACAGTGTGTATGGCGAGTGTGTCATCGAGGGCGCCGACGTTGTCGACGACGATAGTCGCAACAAAGGCAATAACCGGGATACGTTCTCGACTTCCAGATTCCATGGCCTCTTGAAGATACCCTTCAAGAACGAGAATATCGCAGCAATTAAGATCTCGCGGACCATAGTCGATGAAGCGGTGCATGAAACAGAGGAAGAGGTCCTCGGTCTCGTCCCGGATCTCATCACTGTCATTGACGCACAGAATGGGGAAGCGCTAGGCACGCCAGAATATCGATATGGACTTCTTGTCATCGTATTGGGTATCGCGGCTAGTGATCGGTGGACGTCGGAAAGGGGTATCGAGATTGGCGGGCCGAAGAGCTTCGGCATGAACCATCTGACTTATAAACCTCTAGGTAAGTTCGTTAAGCCTATTAGTGTGATTGATGAGTTCGATGTTACCGAGTAGTGCGAGTCCATGCCAGAAATGAGCTCAGGAGACCACCAGACAATAGGAGAAACGGAAAGGCATGTGACTTGAATTTTCAGTTTCTATCGGTCTCAAGCGTTCAACCAGTCGGCTATTTTATTTCATCATCTCCACATGATATCTCAACCTTAATCTTCTTCCTGTTATAGCTGTAGTGGGAGTCATAGGATTGACTACCTAGCATCCACGCCGCCGCGTATATCAGTGAATACCATACGTTCGTTAATGATACCTTGATGTTCTTTCATAGCAACCTTGTTACCAACACCCAGAAGGTTATCCTCATATCTCACTAGCCTGAACATGATCAGGCCAGGCTGGCTTATCACATACAATTCCGATTACCTCTTCTCCCCGAGAGCTCCTGCTTTGGGTGTGTGAAGTATGACTGGGGTCGGACCAAGCCACTATATGTCATTGTATCCTATACAGGTTCTTGGCAGATTCTTGTCAGCTACAGCCCAGCACCAAGCTCGCCCTGCTTCACCAGTGTATAGACCGGCGTTATCGGCGTCACGAGACGAATTGCGCGTCAGATCCTCAACCATCTCACTTCCCATGAACGACAAGAAATGAAGAAACTGGTCATCCTTGTCGAAGGCCACTGCAAAACTCGGGATCAGTAACTGTGATTCTAAGCGGGATTGGGATTTGTAGCTTTTCCACAGTTGCAGAAAACTTCAAAGGCAGAATCCGATCCTAAATAGTAGCATTCGAGCCTCTTCAATGACCAGACAAGAGAAAGCGGCTCAGAGAATTGCTTACAAGCATTCCCCGCGATGCCATGGCACAGACATGGCTCCTTAGTAAGTAGACCTCTCCGCCATATGTCGGACTGGGCTTTACTGATCGCATCCTTGATCTTCTCCGATATCTCTGGAAAGTATGGCAGAAGCGTGCGCAGCGATATCACAAACCCAGGCCCACCGTGGCAAAATTGCACGAGTCGATCTGAGCCAGCAGGGAGCGAGGAAGGGAAATTTCCGCTCGAGAACTGGTGATCTAACAGTTCAAGAATCAGCGGCTGGAGCCTGTCAGCTACTGACGGTGCTGATAAGACGACTTGTGTGATGATGCTGATGGATCCGTGAGCCGCGCCGAGGTATTGCTTTCCATGCCAGACCCACGGCTGCGGGACACTGAGCATTCGATTTACAGTTGAGTTGATTGTTCGTTCCAGGCGCGCCGCAGTTGTGGCGTGATGCTCCTTCGGGAAGACTCCCTGGCAAAGCCTGAGCAGATACAAATAGCCAGCACGGCCGTAAAGCCACTCGTTGGACCCATTATCAGTTGGCGAATTTATTACCTCCGCGTACGCGCATAATTGTTTTGCGAGACTGCTGTCTTCTGATATGACGGCACCTAATGCAAGGTGAGCTAGAGTTTCATCACCGATACCGCAGTGACTCGGAGTAGGTGCTCGTTTAGGTGTCCGTGTCCCAAGTTGAAGGTAGGCTTGGGCCCATTCCAGGAGTGACTGGTGTTCAAACCCTAAATCTGGATAAGTCTGAGATAACCTGTAGAATAGGAGGGCAATTGACGTGGGGCCGGAATACAGGCCGCTGAAGGACCAGCCTGTTGAACAAGTATGAACTGGGGGGTGCAATTGAGTAATTCTCTTTAGGCTGGCTAGTAGTTCATTGCGGCCATCGACTACCTGCGACGACGTCGTCGGGTTTTCGAAGTAACGATCGGTCATTGTCATCGCGTAACTCTTTTTATTAAAAGAATCGAGCTTCTTTCACGAGTCTAGTAATTGAAGCCTTGAAAAATCACCGAGCCATGATTATCCTACCATGCTGAGGGAGTATGCTGGACAATCCTTACTTCCTTCCCTTTATTTATCAGATGATTTACGTCAGAACCCGTCAGTGTTGGGTCCCTAGTGGTGATTCTACCAATTGCAACGAGTAAAAATTATTAATGCTATCCGCCTATATTAAGTAAGCCTCGACTTATGCATGTTGTATTGTGACTGATCCCAAGTGCTACCAGTGGTCGTTGTGCCCGTATGAGTGCAGGTAATCTCAATCTCCAGTTATATAAGACCGATACTTACAATCATTTTCATCGATTAAGCCTTTAGTCCCAAGCTATAGCAATTGTGAGAAGGAAGCAAGAGATCCTTCGCAACCCTGTGACAAAGCCCTCTTACTCAAAGCAAAAAAGTAGAGCTTCCTGTTTATCAATCCATCAATAGTCGATATGACAGCTTACGGGAGATTCCCAGAAGAAAAACGGGCTTAGATAGATGCTGCGGCATCTCTCACCAATTTTATTGTTTCCTCGAGCTCTTTGCTTCTTCTTGCCCAGCCTTTAAGATATCTACTGTTCTCGTCCGACATCCCGCCACTAATTGCTTGCGCATGCCGAGCACTCTCATCGAACAAGTTCTCAAGCCGTATGCACTTGCTGTCGAAATCAGAGGCAGCTTGGCGGAGTTCAATGGACTGACGATCAAGAAGCTTGTCAAGAACTTGACGCCCACTTTGCTGATAGATCCCTACGATACTATCTATGGCAGACTCCTTAGATTCCAAATGTTGAAGCACAGCCTACTGGTAATTAACACTAAGAGATAGAGTATGATGCATCAGTTTCACTCACCATCGTTATCTCTTGTATGGAGTCGAAAATGGCGTTACGTTGACCTCCCAATGCGGTTTCGCGCTTCGAGATTGGATTTTGGTGAGACTCCGTTATTTTTCTTGGTGTTTGACCTAATGGCTTAGTTTCTCCGGTGTTCGTTTGGGGAGCAGAGATCTTGAATTCGTTCCGACGCGATTTCTTCGCAATTCCCCGCGCCCACGCCCTAGAGGTCGGGTGTAACGGTGTCGCCATGTTCGAGAGATCTCTAAACGTTTTCACAGAAGGATCTTTCTCTTGCTTTCCTCCTTGTTCGCATTCCTTCTGGACCCCTGCGGCAATGGCGTTTATCCGCGAAGGCTCACTCGCATCTTGAACTCGTGGCGAGCTCAAGAACCAACGTCTAGTCGTATCATTACCTACTGCTCCTTCCTCGAATTCCCCCCGATAGTAAATGTTTTGAAGCAATGGCTGAGCCCCCAAAGTCTTTGTTTGGGTTGCCTCATTCTTGGCTTCTACCACACAGTCAAGCCGCACAGGGCCAGAGCTTAATTGAGGTAAATAAGCCTGAGTAGAAACATCAGCATGTCTGAAGCTCTCTCTCATGACAGGTGTCATTTTAGTTCCATTCGCAAGTAGTTCTCCGGGTTCAGAACTGCCTAGTTTTTTACTGGTTTCAGCCTCTGTATGATAAGGAGATGAGCTGTGCAGACGCATTTCCACATATTCCGCGTCGTCTAACTGTGAAGGCTGATCGGATGATTGATTAATCGGAGGACTATCAACCTCATAGGTGGTTGGAAGTGGTTGGGTTTGATCAACAGCACGGCCTTTTCCTTTGTCAACCTTAGCTTCTGATTGACGTGTGTTAAGGGCAGTGTGTTTTCTCTGGTCACTGGCTTCGGCTTCACTATTTCCCCGCAATTCTGTCTCGTCAGGGGAAGAATAAAGGACTTTTCCCTGACGTGCCGTTGACTGCTGATGGGTATCTGTGATGCTACAGACAGACGTAGTTGAGTCAGGATTGGTTTGCTGTGCACCAGGACCGTGCTGGTAAAAAGGCTTTTTTGGCCGCCTACTATTAATAGCCTTTGACTTGGCTTTGAGAGGGATCGCATTTACTTGAGAATCTGCGACGAAATCCTGAGAGTCTGGTATGACATCTTTCCCCTTCTGTTCACTCCTCCCTGTGGCGGGTTCAACGTTCTGGCGAACAGGCAAAAGCTCATCTAGTGAGACAGATAGTCTCTTCGGAGAGTGAACAACTTGATTCGGGGCGACAGGACGTTTTTGTGCTAAAACGGTCGTCTTGTTTGTAATCGGGCGACCAACCTTCTGGGATGTGACCGAAGCTATTTTGGCTTTGGCTGCTTGCTTACCCCCTGGTTTCGATGAATTTGTCGTCTTAGAGGGCTTCTTGTTCGTTGTCTTCCGCGGATTCTTCATCTCATCGATGATGGACTGCTCCGAGTCGCCTTCGTCATTTTCGGATTCCGAAAGCTGATATTCATCATCGTCATCATCTATATTGGTCCGATGACACTCAGCTTCAAGGGCCGAGCTGGCTGAATCCTCACCGTCAGCAGAACTGTGTCCTTCAACAGAGCCGTCGAGACTATTAATATTTCGCTTTGCTTGTCTTCCTCTAGCTCTACTGATAGGTGGGCTTTGGCGAGCCAAGCGTGGACGTAACTGACGTTCGTTGTTACCTGTGTCATCTATCTTCGACTTGGGTTTCTCAACCTGATGGCTTGAGCTTGCCGAATTGCGACTATTAGTTTGATTGGGTATATTGGGCGTTGTGACTGGAGCCTTCTGTTGAATACAAGGAGGGGATGACCTAAATATGTCACGATGGTCGAAATCTGAAGGAATAGGTTCGGTTGATAGTTGGTCATCGACTGAGCTAATTGGCATACTGCTCGATCGGGTATTTCCAGCGTCCGAAACTGAATGGGATGTTGATAGTATTGAGGAGTCTCTGAACTGGAATTCGTCCCCTTGACAGAATAATCGCTGTTTGGCTTGGGGAGGCGGCTATGGATGTCATTAGTTACCATTACGGTCTTGGATAGATTTCCGACAAAAGCAAATTTGGTGTGGAAGAGCTATGTGAAACAGGGCGGTCTTGCCATAGCGATGGATTAAGCTTGCGCTGAAGTTCTTTTTTTGAGCCGAAATGGACAATCAAACAGCAACAGATTTGACGGGAACGGGGGATTCGGTGATTCAGAGATGTGGTCCGCTCATGCGTCAATAATGATATGCCTCTTAGCTCCTGATAATGTGTCGAAGTTAATGTGATGAGCAACAGCACCCTGCATGGCACGATTTGGATTACGTGGAATGCTTCGCGTACACGGGGCCTTGGTAAGTAAATATAATACAAGGATGGAGGCTGTGCTGGGAGGGTTGAATAGGAATGTCTTCATCAACAGGTACGATTGGTATAAAGGTATGGCAAATGTGCTAGTGAAAATGACTGCTCGTAGTAACAATAGACTTGGATCAGTTTGGGTGAAGATCCGAGGGACAAGGTTTAGGTAGGCAACGGGTGAACCATTAGGCACTTGTTCATCTTTGCAAAACGCCTATATGGAGAAGGAACTCCAAAAAGCTGGCGTGCTTTCCCAAATTCAAAGTGCCTAGGTAGAAAGAACGAAGAGGCACCTGCCTCTGCCCTACCCGAGGTGCAAACATGTATATACCCAGGTACAGTTTTGGGAAAACACCCATACAATGTATCCCGTCAAGCCAGTAGGATGGACAAATCGAACAGCTACAAACAATACGTGTAGCCCATGTAGTTACTCGGTCGGGGGGAGGCGGGATCCGAACGTTGATTTAAGTATAGGAGTGGCTCTGATGCGTGACAAGTGATTTTAATCATTAATGCTGCTAAGCTTCATACGTATATGTAGACATCACTAATTGTGTAACATATAAATGGTACCAGCACCAGGAGACACTTCATTACGCCCATCGTAGTGGTGTGAGACAGTGGATCGTAGTGTACATCATGTTATTGTACCATGAGTATAAAAGAGGTCTGCAAGACCGTGTTCCATTGTGCGCAAGATGTAAGAGTTCTGTTCGTAACTGCATCACCTTTAAAGTATTGCACAGCTACATTATACTATAAGTCGACATGGCGGACCAGAAAGTCTATCTATTTAGACCTTGCCCATCATAACATCGAAATCATTTACTTCACTAGCACTTGGCTGTCGGAATGAGCAGGGCATCGTCACTGTCGATTATACCGTAAAGTAGGAAGCCGGCATGGCGCCGGTCGGTCTCTGAGGCCGCAGCTGACTTGATTTACAAGTCGAGCTTGAGTATTCAAAGATACTCGCCAAATTCAGTAGATACAGATCCATGAATGCATTTGTCCCAGACCTGCCTGCCCAATGCAACCCCGAACGCCTTGCCATTTTGCCCTTTTATTCGTGTGTAGTGTCCTACGATTTATCGGACAATGCCGTCGAAGCGCTGCTTGAACCATTTGACGGTCTCGTCACGGTTGATGCGGTGACCAGCGCCGATCCTGCTCTTGCAGCGGCGGCGGCGGCTGACGCGCTCACCGGGGCGGGTCATGCAGCAGTAGAAGTCCATACCGTAGATACCGATCGAGGGGTCGTACTTGATACCGAGATCGATGTGCTCGTTGATACCGAAGCCAAAGTTACCGGTTTCGCTGAAGTTGCGCTTGCGGAGTTCGTACTCCTTGACCTTGAGACCACGCTCGAGAATCTCCTCGGCCTTGGGGCCACGGATGGTGACGTGGACAGCAATCTTTTCGTTACGGCGGATACCGAAGGTTCGGACGGTGTAGCGGGCCTTGCCTGTTGGCGCGAGGATAATTAGTACTGACTGCGAAATGTCCAATTCGTGGTGGCTAGGTTGTGACATACTGTAGACAGGTGTCTGACCGCTCAGCTGCTCGAGCACCTTAGCAGCACGAGTCAATCTGTCACCAGATTCACCAACTGAGATGTTCAGGACGAGCTTCTGGATGCGGAGCTCCCGCATGGGGTTCTGGGCTTTCTCAGACTGTGAAGACACCGTTAGCGGCCATCATGTCGCTTTTAATGAGGTCACAGTTTAAACATACCATGATGGCTGCTGGTGGTTAGTATCCTGGCCAGAGGGGTGGTTGTCGGGAGATGCTGCTTGATGCTGGCTTGAAGTTTTCGAGTCTGGGGTAAAGCGCGGCCAGAATAATTTTGGCTCTTTCACAAAGGGTTTCTCTGCCCTAGCGATTAAAGATGTGGCTTGCTCAATTCGGCAGCTGTGGCTGGTGGTGGGGGTTCAGGAACCACGGTGGGGTCCGAGGCCAAGCCAAGCCTAGGCGTGAGGCTGAGCCATTCCCTGCTAATGTGGAGTCTCCAACAAGCTTGGCCCTTCAGCCTCGTCAGTGTGTTATCGACTAAATTTCGTCCCCTCCGTTTCCCCATCTCAAGTCGAGATCCGGAGCTGCACGCATCAACACGATCTCGCTGGTATTGTTACCACACTATTACACAGAAAGAAACCTAATTTTTGAACATTTGGAGAGCTCCATTGGAGCCGCCAGCCGCAACCATGTCAAACAAGCAAGGCAAAATGGTGAGTGTCCTCCTTGACCGCTTCCACATTAATGTTGTTGACACGCCAGGCTGACTGGTCGGGTACCTTTAGGCCGGTTACGTATGTCGACCCCCACGCGCTCCTCGAAGTTCGATCTATATTGTGAGGTCGGGTTGTTCACGTTGTGTAGTCACTGACGATTCATCTAGATTAACTACCGGATGAGAGTCACGTAAGATCTCGTGGGAGGCTTGCGTTCCTTCAACGCTGACTTGTGCTAGATTGACAGACAGTCGCCAGATGACGGGACAACTGCTCGCGTTCGACAAGGTTAGCGGTACACGCCCTGACAATTAATGCCTTGCTAATGGGTCTGCAGCATATGAACTTGGTCTTAGGCGACACCGATGAATTCCGACGCATAAAGCGAAAGCAAGCGAAGCCCGCAGCCCCCGGCGCATCGAGTTCAACCGCCACCCAGACCGTCGAGACGGAAGAGAAGCGGACGTTAGGCTTGACCATCTTGCGTGGTGCACAGATTGTGTCTCTGTCTGTTGAGTCTGCCCCCCCGGCCGATCCCAGCACGCGACTGGGAAAGAGTACTGCTGGTGGTCTCCCGACCGGCTTGGCATCAGGTCCTGGAGTTTCTCGTCCTGCTGGTCGCGGTGCTGCACCGACATCACTTGCCGTGAGTTATGGGTCCTCGAACATGGCTACTTTGATTGCTAAGCTTCTACGCAGGGTCCGGCTGCCGGAGTCGGTGGCGGTGTGCCCCCTCCTTTCCCTCAGTTCCCTGGCGCGCCTGGTTTTGGACCCGGAAGAGGTGGCCGTAGGTCTGCCCTTGTTCTCCTATAATACGCCGGCCACTGACATGTAAACAGCTCCTGCTCCCGGTTTCCCGCCTGGAAACTTCGCTCCTCCAGGCTTCCCTCAAGGCGGACAGTTCCCGCCTCCTGGTTTCAACCCAGGTGGTGGCCCCCCAGGTTTTAACCCTCCTCCACGAAGATAAACAACCGCCGGGACGCTTAGTATTGCTATGACAGAGCCCAGTACATAAATGCAGGGCCAAGATACCATTCGGCGTTTGGGAATGCGATAAGTAAAAGCTGTGGGTAGCTTAACATTCATGAAGAAACTCGGTCTTGTACTCTATCTAGCGTCTGGAAGACTACGGACGAAAGAACTTGACCAAAATGGTCTAGATGACGTGAGAAAACGTCAAAATGTGCTTTTCCGACGATTCAGCCTATCCATTCGTTGATGCTGTACAGTAATGTGTCGCGTGAAACACTTCGGTGAACTGGTTTCTAAGAGATCTAATTGGCCAGCAGTCCTAATTCTACTGTACTTACGTAGCTCAGCGTATAGTACAGTGGTACCTGTCAGAAACCGGACCCGCCAGTCCAGCATCGGCCTTCCCCATCGTAAAATTTCCCAACGAATCTGTACACTAAGGCCAGAAAGGTATTTCCGATTTGCTCCGAGCTGGAGATCCTTCTCATTATCACGACCGCAACACCGTTTCCTTGCGAAAGCCCACGACAACCTCGCGCGCATTCCGTTTCGTCGCGATTCCTGCAAGATGGCCGCCTTCGTCAAAGCGATCAATGCGAAGATCCGGTCCAACCCGACCGTGAGCTACTTCTGCTCAACGCGTACGTGATGGCTTCCCCCTTCCGGTTTGCGGACCTCTCCCACCCCGGCCGACCCGATAAAGACAACGTCCTATGGCTCTGTGAATATACCTATTTCTTAGGAGCAGAGAGTTGCTGGGAGGAGTCGGCGCACGTAGAAACAACAGAATGGAGAAGAATGGAGGAGAATTGTGTCAATTGCCTGGTGTCACTCGCTATCATGGTGGTTCGAAAATTCCGTTGTGACCTCACGTGCTCGATGCCTCGAGGTGCACCAGGGACAAATACACTTACCACATTACCACAAACTGAGCCAAGATTTGCCTTGCTGACGCCCGCGATATGCAGATTTCTGGGGTCCTGCATCAAACTTCGGTATCCCGGTAGCGGCGGTGGTAGATGCACAGAAGTCGCCTGAGCTGTGAGTATAATCTCTCCTACAGTACCTTGCGCATCCACCCGCCTAGCCCATTTGGTATACGGCGACCATAGGGAACCGCATCCGGATCAATAGGGGCGTTATCTTACTTACACTTACCTACTATCTCTCCTCCGTCATACCCTCTGGAGCTTTAGAAACCCAACTGACGTCGTTGTGCCCAAACTTACAGCATCTCGGGCCACATGACTCTTGCGCTTTGCATCTACTCGGCGACGTTTATGCGGTACTCCCTCGCCGTGACGCCCAAGAACTACCTCCTCTTCATGTGCCACTTCATCAACGAGGGCTCCCAACTCACGCAAGGATACCGATATTTGAATTGGCACCACTGGGGCGGCAGGGAGAACGCTGCGGGCATCACAGGCGCCGTCAAAGAAAAGGCCGCCGCTGTCAGCGAGCAGGCCAAGGGTGCTATTACGAAATAAGAGAGAATTTTCCTTACTGGATTTTGGGGTTCATTGGGGATACACCTATGTAGAGGGTAGGGAAGGGAAGGAGAAGAGAGATAAGCTGTCGGAAAGGCGGGTAAGCCGGAGAACTACCATCGATTCAGATGGTGTTCCAGCTGGAACTTAGAAGAAGAGGAAGTACTGCCGTCGTCACCGTGCAGTTGGATTTCAACCCTAGAAACAGACAGGGCTGCCTCCCTCCCTACGGGATCACGATAAGCACATTGTATTTCTACACTACTGCATAGGATTCGTTAGGTTTTCTGCAAGAAATAGACCACCGAATAGACTTATCAGGATGGTCGAACGCGGCGGCGACTTATCTCCGTTGTCCAAGAAGAAAATGAAATATGAAGTCTTGGCTCGAGGCGACTTGCCCTTTGGCATCCGCATGATCGACTGCCCCTTTGAGCCTTTTTATCTGTGCTTATGCAAACGCGCTCTTCTGTCTGTGCTATGCAGGCGCGTATAGGTACGGTACGTTCGTCTTCCGTGCCGAGCAGAACTAATACCGCACATGTAATTTGTTGATCGTCGCTTTCTTAGCCGTCTGGGCGCATATACGCCTCGACGGCCAAGCCCGTATTTAGTGTCCGGCACGTTCTTCATGATTATCCGGTATACGTTGTACGACGGCTACAGATTGTGAGGGATTTGAGAAGAATGTTACTACGCTGGTAGCAGGAGACGTAACGATACTATACAATTCATTCGGGCTCTTGAAGCTGATCTAAATCTCCTTTCCTAGAATAGGTAGCCAAGCCGAGACGGAGTTCGAGCCCACGCAATGCCTCCTCGCGTATCTGCCTTGCACAAGCACAGTACGCGACTGGTATGCAGTAGATTCGGGTTCAAGTAAGTAAACCCGTTGAACGAACCGGATGTCAGAAAATCTCTCCACGCGTCATTCCGCTAGACAGGCAGCCAGCTAGCCACGTTTCCTGGGGTTTCTCCATACATGGATGGATGTATTGCAGGCAGGTTCTTTCCCTCATTGGCAGAAGGAGGATGGTGTGTACAAGACAAGGATGAGCTATATAGCGCAAGTCAAAGGTGTGTCAATGCTTGCAGCAAGTTTGGTCGGCTTCGAACAAACTGGAGGTTATATTCCTTTGACCGATCACCTCCCCCCTTGCGATTCGCAAGGACCTGCCGAAGTGGGGAGGAGAGAGATGGTAACGACATGAGTGAGATTCATCGAATAGGTGAGAACGAGGACCAAGAATGAAACATTCGTGAATAGAATATCAGATTGTGAGACCCTTGGTATGATCAGGTGACGTGTCTCTCTGCAGCTGTGAGATGCGGTAGTGTCAGATAACTCCTATGCCAAGCACCGATGTCACAATAGTATTTCCTTATACACAAGACCCCGAGTATCATTTTTAACTAGGATGGATACTGCAGACGAGCTAGGTAGGTAGTGTATGAGGAGCGAAAAGGGTAGTATACAAGGGTCCCTAACCTCTGCTTCGGCCAAAGGGAGGAAAGCATGTTACCTAAGGACCTTGGGGAGGCTCGGCTAGTAGCCAGGGTCAGATAGAGCTCGCGGCATTGCGGCGGCTTTTTGTGCGATAGACGGGGGTACCAAGGGTACCAAGCCGGCTCGATGCATGAGACGCGTGCTTGGCAACAGGCACACGGGTGACTCTGAGAGACGCCTCCTTGCCGTCCTCGCTACGATGTGACTGGCAAGCGTTTAATAGCGCACTTCTTGGAAATATCACGTCTGGGCGTGATGTGAGTAGGGTAACGCATAGGACAGTCCTGGAGGAACAGTCAGATAAGCAACCCCCGCGGTGGACCAAGAAGGCTGGTAGTCGGGAATGCCAGGTTGGTAGCCGTATGCAACTGGACTCCGTATCATAGCAGCTAGTAGTCGTAGATCGCATGCCTAATGCATAATTGCAGATTGTATTGCATCACGCGGACGAGGTTCTGGTGAGGGGTGAGATCCGAATTGGTGGGAAAAGGGCACCTAGCTGGCTGCCTGTCAGTGGTAAGGAACAAACAATATATCCATTACATGCGGTGCACTCTAAGTACTTGGTATTGGTACCCACCCATGGGCCGTGGCAGACTAGGCTGATGAACTTAAAATCTCTCACTCTCTCACATGGGACTGTGCGTGCATGCACGTTGTTGCAGCACCTGGCCGGTAGGTAAGACGTAGGTACCTACCAATAATCCGCGCAGAGCATGCCTCTTGTATTATTCAGAGGTGGAAGACGGATGAGCCCCCAAACTTGAACCTCATGTTGGTATTGCGCGTTCCATTATTGAAATAGAACTGACGTCATTGTTATCCAAGAACCTATAGCATGTAACCTTCGTGTCCAATCAACCGCCCGCTCTGCGGAGGGAAGCAATTATAGATAAAGTTATCTAAGAGCGGACAATGAGAAGTAGGTAGAAAAGTGCCGGCAGGCTGGAAACTTATACCTACCTAGGTAACAGCGATAGGTAAGAATGTAAGTATACACTAAGTTAGTTAGTTGCTTTTTTCTGAACAATTCGAATTCAGCTCTTCTGACTGGTTGCGACCCCGCCAAACTGGCTAAGCATACCATTGTGGGGGTCGTCTCTGACTTCCATCTTTTTGTTGGCTGTGAACGAGGTGTTCATTCCCTAAGTTCTGTCGGTCTCCGGCCCCGTAGGCACCTAGTAGGTACTTATGTAAGGAAGGTATGCCGTTGAGGTCCTCACTTCCTCCCATCCACACAGTGATAGTCGCACGCTAAGGTATTACTCTACCTATCCAGGTAGCCTCAGAGCCCTACCCTACCAGTGCAAGATTCTGAGTAATGAGGCTGGCCACGGGGCGCTGGGTTTCCGAAGAGCATACGCATTAGCTCTCAAGCTGTTCACTTTCACACTACCACCTTGGGGTGTTTACAATCACCAGCCCTCAGAACCCATCAAGCCTACAGTGTTAACTTTATCTTTTCTGGAGTCTCGAACCTTGGAAGGCGACATGGCGTATGTGGCCGATCCCACACTATTCCACTTATTGGAACAGCCACCAAAGAGAGGTTGAATGAGCCGCATTCACCGAACAGTTCCGGAGTACGAGTAAGTAGTTTGTCTACGCAGCTCGGCCTCGATTAACTAGGGCCCGTAGTGTCACAACGCATAGTAGGTAGTTTACACTGGATTGCCATGTGTAACTGGCCATTCCCTTGCTGGACAGCGTGATGATGCAGTCTGCACATACGTTTGGATACTTACATGTTTTTACCCCGCCAAACCCCGCCGACGACGGTCACTTATATACATAGTAGGTAGCTACTACCTACCCTTGGACGTTTTGATGACAAACTCCACTCCACCGCCACGGACATTTTGCACGTGCTGCTCGCGACAGGGCTCAGATGCAAACATCTAACCTAAATCCTGAGGTTTTTATTTGCCGCTGCAAAGCGGTGTGCTGTTCCCTACGCCTCTCTGTCCATGTACTGTAGGCATGGGGGCTTTACCTGGCTACTCTGGCGGCTTTCGTCAGCTACCCTGCAGCTGGGTATGCGGCCTACATAAAGGTACATATGTAGGTAGGGGTCTGGGAACCTTACCTCCATGCAGCCGTCAGCTCAAGCTCGGTGCGGACAAGATCCATACGAGTGAATGGTCAATCTTGGAAGCCCTCGGCTTGATCCAGCGCTTCTTGGCCCGATCACTACATACCCAGGCAAATATAAAACTTGAGTAGACGAGGTAATAACCACACTCGGCTACCTCGATCGGGCAAGTTAAATTGGTCTACCACTGCAACAAGTCACCGCACCTTGGCTTTCCCTTACATTTACCACGTAAGGTACCTGGACCGCTGTATACTTATAGGTACTGCCGGCTAAGTACAACGCCAGGAGAGAGATCTGTGTACAGTATAAATATACATTCACGCCCAGCCCGTTCCAGGTTCATAGTATGCTTTTGCCAAGATTGATAAGAGGTACAGACAATGAGACAGAAGGGGGGATCCTTCATGAGACGTACTTACGTATATACTTACAATGCCTCGGGAAGCCAGAAAGGACGCGAAAGCAAGGTCCACGGTGTTACCTGCTGCTTGCTTGCTACCTGCTTGCTACCATCCAGTATTCACCATCCTTTCGGTCGTCCCATCCCCTCCTTTACCTATTAGTCCTGGCACTACTGGGCGCTAGTGCATATGGAAACACCATCTATAATACTGTACCGAGCAGTTGTAGAAATTACCTAGGTAGCTGGTTCCATCTCCGGCTCCCCATCTCCCATTTCCATCTCTTGATCGATTTGCGTAATGCCGCTCTAGGCGACCTCAACCCTCTCCAGGTACCTACATACTCCTTATAAGTAAACCTATGTCCCTCGCATCCCCCTCCATCTATTCCTCTTCGCTCGCGGTAGTCGAGTCCTCCCACACCTAGTATATATAGATACTGGTAGCAACCCTAGCGTACGCCTACATCGGACTAGGAGTCATTGGTATACCGAGAAGTCTTCGGTCGTAAGGACTGTCGAGAGCACCAAAAGCACCGATAGCAGGGGCTGGGATCAGCAAACCAACAAACGACCCCGCCAAAAATAAACAGAGCGTCCATATACCTACGTCACACCAACAGCCGGGTTCGCTGTCCTCGATTCCCTCGGGATCTCTCCCATCCTACTAAGCCATCTTCTCGCGGACCTCGTTACCAATTACCAACAACAACAACATGGAAGATATCGAGACACTCAGGGCAGTACAGGCTGCTGCTGCTGTTGCCAATGGCGTTGATGAGGATGTCTTCGAGGAAGAGGTTGGTCCGAGGCCCGCCAAGACCGCCCACCACATCCGCGCCAACAGCTCTATCATGCACTTGAACAAAATCTTGGGTGAGTCTACATCGCATCACACTCCTTCACAGCTCCAATCTCGCTCAGTAGATCGCTAATTCGTCTTTACTCATTACAGTTGCCAACAGAGGCGAAATTCGTAAGTACCACTACATTATTACTCTTGAGGTCTGCTGCTAATCTGCTGGCAGCTATTCGTGTAAGACCCCGCCAGTCTCGTGGCAGAAGAAAACAGACGAACTCCGATTGTTAACAATTGGTCGCATAACAGATTTTCAGAACTGTAGGTGCTTCCGATATCGCAGTTATATCATGGGATGATCCAGTGTGACTAACGTGAGGCACAGGCACACGAACTGTCACTGCACACAGTCGCTGTATTCAGGTAAGCTATAGATTGAGTGGCTTAAGTCGGAGGGGCTTGGCCAGCAGTATCATTCCGCTAACTCCACCAGTTATGAGGACCGCCTTAGCATGCATCGGCAGAGTACGCAAATTCAAGACTTGGCGAGTCATTGATTCACCGCTAACAATATCATAGAGGCCGACGAGGCGTATGTCATCGGAAAGCGCGGTCAATACACGCCAGTCGGAGCTTATCTCGCTGGCGACGAGATCATCAAGATTGCCTTGGAGCATGGAGTCCAGATGATCCACCCAGGTATGTTCACCTGTTACTCTGTTTCCAGTCAATAGTTTCCCTAAAGCATTGGCTTCTTAGGATACGGCTTCTTGTCCGAGAATGCTACATTTGCACGAAATGTCGAGAAAGCCGGTTTGATTGTGAGTGACTCCGCCTGGGCTCCGCCTCTTCCTTTCTTCGGCTCAAATTGACTCGTGGCCTGCACAGTTCGTCGGCCCCTCACCCGAAGTCATTGACGCCCTTGGCGACAAGGTTTCAGCCCGGACGCTTGCCATCGCTGCCAACGTCCCTGTTGTTCCTGGAACCCCGGGTGCCGTTGCCACATTTGAGGAAGTCAAGGAGTTCACAGATCAATATGGATTCCCCATTATCATTAAGGCCGCCTTTGGCGGTGGTGGCCGAGGTATGCGAGTAGTGCGCGAGCAGTCCGACCTGAAGGAATCGTTCGATCGAGCTACTTCCGAGGCAAAGACGGCCTTCGGAAATGGCACAGTTTTTGTGGAGCGCTTTCTGGACAAGCCGAAGCACATTGAGGTCCAACTTTTGGGAGACAACCAAGGTAATATTGTCCACTTGTACGAGCGTGACTGCTCGGTTCAGCGAAGACACCAGAAGGTGGTCGAGATCGCTCCGGCCAAGGATCTTCCCGCAGAAACCCGAGACGCGATTCTCGCCGATGCTGTGAAGCTGGCGAAGTCCGTGAATTACCGAAATGCCGGCACTGCGGAGTTCCTTGTGGATCAGCAGAACCGATACTACTTCATCGAGATTAATCCTCGCATTCAAGTCGAGCATACCATTACCGAGGAAATCACTGGCATCGATATTGTGGCGGCTCAGATTCAGATCGCTGCAGGCGCTTCATTGCAGCAGCTTGGTCTAACGCAAGACCGCATCTCTACCCGAGGCTTTGCCATCCAATGCCGAATTACCACCGAGGACCCTGCCAAGCAATTCCAACCGGACACTGGCAAGATTGAGGTGTACAGATCTGCTGGTGGTAACGGCGTCCGTCTCGATGGCGGCAACGGATTTGCAGGTGCGGTTATTACCCCCTACTACGATTCTATGCTGGTCAAGTGTACTTGTCATGGCTCTACCTACGAGATTGCCCGTCGTAAGGTCCTTCGAGCTTTGATTGAATTCCGTGTCCGTGGAGTGAAGACCAATATTCCTTTCCTCGCTTCTCTCCTCACCCACCCCACCTTCATTGACGGCAATTGCTGGACTACCTTCATCGATGATACCCCACAGCTCTTTGACCTTGTCGGCAGCCAGAACCGTGCCCAGAAACTGCTCGCGTACCTCGGTGACGTTGCTGTGAATGGTAGTAGCATCAAGGGCCAAATTGGCGAGCCTAAATTCAAGGGCGAGTTCATCCTGCCAGAGCTCTTCAACGAGGACGGTTCCAAGGTTGATGTGTCCCAGCCATCCACCAAGGGCTGGCGACAGATCCTTCTGGAGCAGGGCCCTAAGGGCTTTGCTAAGGCTGTCCGCCAATACAAGGGTTGCTTGCTTATGGATACGACTTGGCGTGATGCCCATCAGTCGCTGCTTGCTACCCGCGTACGAACCGTTGATCTCTTAGGCATTGCCAAGGAAACAAGCCACGCTTTGAGCAACTTGTACAGTTTGGAATGCTGGGGAGGTGCTACCTTTGATGTCGCCTACCGTTTCCTATACGAGGATCCTTGGGATCGACTCCGCAAAATGCGCAAAGCCGTTCCCAATATTCCCTTCCAAATGCTCCTCCGCGGAGCCAACGGTGTTGCGTACGCTTCGCTCCCAGATAACGCCATTGAGCACTTCGTTGAACATGCAAAGAAGAATGGCGTCGACATTTTCCGAGTGTTTGACGCTTTGAACGATATTAACCAGCTCGAGGTCGGTATCAAGGCCGTACAAAAGGCCGGCGGTGTTGCCGAGGGCACCGTGTGTATCTCAGGGGATATGCTAGTAAGTCGACGCTTTTGTTCATTTTTTTGTGATTCTGTCCATCTTCGTCACCAAAAAAACAATTCATGAAAGCCGGCTGGGTAGAGCTCTTAGCTCAATCCCAAAAAGCTCTAAATTTTCGTAGATCCTAGTTTTGTCTCAACAAACCACTTGGGCTTGGGCTAACTTTCTTATCAGAATCCCAAGAAGAAATACAACCTCGAGTATTACCTGGACCTTGTTGACAAACTAGTTGCGCTTGACATCGACGTCCTTGGGCTCAAGGATATGGCCGGTGTCTTGAAGCCCCATGCGGCTACTCTGTTAGTCGGATCCATTCGCAAGAAGTACCCTGATCTTCCTATCCACGTCCATACCCATGACTCTGCGGGTACTGGTGTTGCTTCCATGGTTGCTTGTGCCAAGGCTGGTGCAGATGCTGTCGACGCCGCTACCGATAGTCTGTCCGGAATGACTTCGCAACCCAGCATTAACGCTATTCTGGCGTCGCTCGAGGGCAGCGACTTGGAACCCGGCTTGAACCCCGCCCATGTTCGTGCTTTGGATGCTTACTGGTCTCAACTGCGTCTCCTTTACTCACCCTTCGAGGCCCACCTCGCCGGCCCCGACCCTGAGGTGTATGAGCATGAAATCCCCGGAGGTCAACTCACAAACATGATGTTCCAAGCCTCTCAGCTAGGCCTAGGCTCACAGTGGGCTGAGACGAAGAAGGCGTACGAACATGCAAATGATCTTCTTGGTGATATTGTCAAGGTCACGCCCACATCGAAGGTTGTCGGCGATCTAGCTCAGTTTATGGTGTCCAATAAGCTGTCTCCCCAGGATGTGGTTGACCGTGCCGGTGAACTCGACTTCCCCGGATCAGTCCTCGAATTCCTCGAGGGTATGATGGGCCAGCCGTACGGCGGATTCCCTGAGCCACTGCGCAGCAGGGCGCTACGAAACCGCCGCAAGTTTGACAAGCGGCCAGGTCTGTATCTTGACCCCGTCGACTTCAAGAAGGTTCGAGCAGAACTTAATCAGAAGTGGGGTCATGTGACTGACTGCGATGTTGCTTCTCACTTGATGTATCCGAAGGTGTTCGACGATTACAAGAAGTTCATCCAGAAATACGGTGACTTGTCTGTCCTGCCGACACGGTATTTCCTCTCCGCCCCTCAAATCGGCGAGGAGTTCCACGTCGAGCTGGAGAAGGGCAAGGTTCTTATTCTGAAGCTCCTGGCCGTTGGACCTCTGTCAGAGAACACAGGCCAGCGTGAGGTTTTCTACGAGATGAATGGCGAAGTTCGCCAAGTCACTGTTGATGACAATAAGGCTAGCGTCGAGAATGTCAGCCGGCCCAAGGCTGACCCTGGCGATTCAAGCCAGGTCGGCGCACCCATGGCTGGTGTGCTTGTTGAGCTACGGATACACGAAGGCTCTGAGGTCAAGAAGGGTGACCCTCTCGCAGTTCTCAGCGCTATGAAGATGGTGAGTGTTTATTTTGTCATTGCAGTTAACTACCGCGACCAGCCGCTAATGCTCGAAATAGGAAATGGTTATATCTGCTCCTCATAATGGCAAGGTCAACGGACTTCAGGTCAAGGAGGGCGATTCTGTTGACGGCTCAGATCTTGTTTGCAAGATTACCAAGGCTTAAGATAAAACCGGATAGGCTTACAGAAACGGTGTCGGCGTTATGATGTGTCCAGAGTTGTTTTGGTTGAGCCTGCCTAAGAATATTAAGTTAGTTCATATCAGCAATAAGTGAACAGGAACTTCAGGAATCCTCGTGTATGCCTTTTTCCATCTTCTGTGGGATTCATTGTCGTTACAGAAAGACATACAATTGAAGGTTTAAAAATGTCTCCGTCTTCACGTCCACTGATAGAAATACCTTTTGCCAATCTCTGAAAAACAAAGTTGCACTATGTCTATTAAGCGGGCAATACTCCATGCCTATTATAGCTATCCTATCTATCTATCTAAGGAAAATCTAGACTAAATGGTAAGATAGCTTTAAATTATCTATATTTAGGTACAAGTTGTGGAGTGGAGACTCTTTCTACAAGTTACTATTTCTTGCTATGTCTAGGGAATCCTTGGTGATTTATTTAAAATCGTACCAATTTTAAAACTACTAAAATAGCTTAGTTGAGATAATCGGATCCTCCATATTAACTTTACTTCAAATAACAACGGTTACCTGTCATTGAATCACGAATTGAACAAAGAAAGTGTTTGTTGGTTGTTACAGACTTTAGCTTACAATACACACTTGACGATTAGTTAGGTCCCATAATTATTATTTACTTAATAACATAGATAGCCTATGGCTGTGCAATGCTTACGTTTGTAAGTAAGGCGAAGTCAGAACTGCACGTTCTTGTTCTAAGAAGCTGAAGTTTGTCCCTGTGGCTAGCGATGACTAACCGGGAGGCCTTGTTCTCTCTTCGAAGAATGAAAGATTCCATGCCATGAGGGTGAATGGTAATATGAGTTACGATCCCTCTGACCATATTGATTCATGGTACATCTATGCACAGCACACGTCCTAAAACTCTACATGCATTTGCATATACTAGTGTTGGCTTTTGTAGTTGGCTTGGTCTATGTTGGACGCACATACAGCCTGCTTGTTCTCTATCTTTGTTATTAGAATTGCGCTGGTGGCGTTACGAGAAAGATATCACCCTCGTATTCTGGTTCGAGTGTTCAGTCGGGTTATCTTCACCACGCCTATATACATACATACCTAGACCGAGAGAGCACAGCAAGCAGGAGATACAACGTCGAGGGATGTATATCCACCAGGAAGATCATAGCTCATCGAGAAACGACCTTGTGAGCACCTAGAAGAGACCCGACAACATACACATATGCCTACGACTGACATCTCTCAACCCAGTCACCGTACCAACGAACGACACAGAGAGATAGCTTTCTCCTCTCATCCTCCTCATCGTTTAACCACCACCACACACACACAGCTCTATCGTCATTCATACCCACGGCACAGCATAGCATATCAAAGAGAAACAGGGGGGGGGGATGGACAAAGCTCTTTCCTCAACATCCAATTTCGTCACATCCACACTCCCCCACGAAATCTCCACGCCATCACCAGCATCACCCCAACTACACGGCGGGGCAATGAACGTCTTCCTCCTAGAAAAAAGGGGCGGAGCGGCAATCGTAGGGCTATTAACTGGTGCCCTGATCGGCATGGTCCTTTTCAGGATAACGTACGACATGGGAAAGCGCTATCTGCAGTGTCGACGTTGACGTCAGCGGCGTGTGGCTGGGGCGCTACGTGCTGAACTAGAGTTGCGGATAGGAATACATCTGCGTTCACGGACAGGGATAGGAACGGTCGTCGAAGTTTCAGATTGAATACTGTTTAAGAATCTAGGCAGGCGTAAAGAGTACCGAGGGGGGTGGATTCGTTGGCGGTCCCTGGATGGCGAATAGATAAGTTGTAGATACATAGACGGACGGCACTATACATATGCTCAATCAGACGTCGTAGTTGTCAAGGTGGGAGGGTATCATAATAGACAGCAAAATCGGGCGGGGAACGTAAGGGGAGGTGACGAGGAGTAAGCTTCAAAGGGGGATAAAGGTATGAAATGCCGTAATACGACGGAGTAAATATGACGGCCCCTAATAGGAGGGGTAGCTAACGTTGAAAGTAAGAACCGTAAGACACAATCAAGACACGCGCAAACCATGAGAAGATTTCAGGATAAAGTAGAAACACTCCTCAATTCGTAATGTACTATCATACAATTGCACCGTGGTGCGATCTCATCAAAGCGAGACTTCCAAAGTTATTTAGAGATCGACCAATCACTTCATGTCTAGTTGTTTGCCCGACTCGATCCCAAGTCCCGTAGCTGGGGGATGGTGTCGGATTCTCCGCTCTGGGCAAAAATACTTTGACATGCACATTATCTCCACCAAATTTACAGGAACTTTTGTATAATCCTCCATACTCTACGACTCGCGCGAGTTGGTGCTATCCGTGCGTACCCAAGTTAAGCATCAGTCGACTAGGTATAAGCTTCTGTGCCGTGGGTTGAACTATATTTGTTTGATGCCGTGGGACGTGGACCTCCATCTACTACAGATGGAGATATGGGGTGCACCATGACAGGCATCAACACAATAGGCTGAGGCGGCGACTAAAAGCCGTAGCCAGTAGGCTGAGGCGCGAACCCGTTAGTTTGTGGGTAAGGTGCTGGAGAGATATTACCAGCACCAGCACCAGGTCCGGCCGTAATCATGAGGCGGTTACCACCCAGGATAGGAGTCTCATCCTCGTGCTTCTCTTGGGCAGCTTCCTTCGCCTTTCGTGCTTCGTTGTCGGCCTTTAAAGCTGCAAGTTCTTTGGTTTGCTGGGACAGCATGTTGATCATGTAGGGCATCGTAAAGTCGTGTAAGCCATGACGCCAAGAGATCTCAAGCACCAGATCCGGGCGAATAAGATCGTAGCATGAGTAAAGCATACCGACGTAACATTCCCGGCTGCCGATATCGACGAACTGTTTACATCTGTTAGTTTAAATAAATAAATGCGCACACAAGGTTGTACTAACATAACGAAGCAGCTCCTCGACCACATCAGTCTTGGCGGAAATGGCAGCTGTCTCGATAGCATCCTTGAACAGCTTGTCTTGCTTAGACAAAGAGATAGACTTTTCCCATCTCTTGGTCTTGCGGTAAATGTTGGCGGCAATCTGTCTGAAGAAAACTAAGTCATGTTTCTCGAGACGTCCTGCTAGTTCAACTGCATCGTAGTTGTCGTAATTCTCTACAGAGTCACGGAGAGTCTTGTAATCTTCCTCCTCAATGAGCAGATCATTGATGGCGTCGTTGACTGTGCGCTTGTTTTGAGGTTGAACATTTAGCAAGAATGGCTTGATTAGCGGAAGGTTATCTGACTTTTGGAACATTCGAACAACTCGATTGACATCAATACGTGGCGTCAAAACTTGGAGCAAGTCAGTAAGAAGAGACGGGTGCTGCTCCAGATAGAAGTTGAGGGCACGGTAGTAGATTTCAAGGTTGGCGACCTTCACAATTATATCCTTGAACTGTTGGTGCTCCCACGAGTTCTGGGCGCGTTCCATAACAGCCAATGCGGCGTTGTCGAACTCGTCATAGTGATAGTAACAGAAAACAAGCTCAGGCCATAAATTGGCCTCCTCGCAAGCGCGGATTAGCTTAGGCAAATTCATACGGCTCCAGAAGAGCTTGATGTGTTCCATTAATCTCTCGGGGTGGTATTTGGAGAGGGCAATTCCCAATTCGGTAAACATGCCCATATGAGCACGCTCCAGACCTAAGCCCTGCTCGAGAAGATCAATAAGCTCGTCGAAGTAGCCTTCATATTCATACTGCTTGACGAGAGCCTGTAGCTGCTCAGCGTCAACAATCAAGTTAAGACCACAGATCTTGGCAAGTCGGAACTCCTTCTTGGCGACGCATGCGGCGTGAACCTGGTTCCAGACCTTGATGTTGTTGGCTTTACGGGCGCACTCCACAGCGGCTTGGTAATCCTCCAAGTGAACAAGAGTTGTAGCCAGTTTTGACCAGTTAGAGACACTGGTATAGAAGATCTTAGCAGCTTGGTACAAATCTTCACTTGCAGCCTTATCACCAGACTCTTCAATATTGGCCACGTTTGTTCCTCGAAGGAAGTCCTCTAGTTCTGCCAGTTGATCAATTCTGGCATAACAGAAAGCAAGAGCCGTGTCGATTGGAGGTTCACGGAGAGTTTTCCGAGCCATACGAAGATACTTGATAAGCTCCTCATTCTTGCCAGCATGTGTAGCGACTTCAATAACCTCCGCATAATTGCGTGGGTCTCCGGCCTTGATATAAGATTCGATCGCATCTCCTATACGTAGACCATCAAGCTGCGCCTTCGCAACCTTACTCCATACTTCTGGCGAGTCGACATCCTCGGCGTAGCTGTTGGCACGATCGATGCTCACGATATGGTCGACTAAAACCTCCACGGCCGATGTGTGGTTTCCAACCTTCTTGTAAATCTCAAGGGCTTCTTCAAAGAGACCGATGTCGATACATAACTGCGCACATTCATCTGGGTTGAATGCGTCCAAGCGATGGACGTAGTCCATAACTCGTCCTTTATCCGCTTTGGCAGCTGTGAGCATAAGCAGATTTTGTAAGCTTGGGTTGTCGGTGAAAGGTGAAGGCTCAAGGATGATCTTTTCAAGGAGCTCAATCAATTCAATTGGCATGTCAGATGCCATAAATGATGCAACAGCCTCAGAAACCTTGGCGGGATCGTTGGACTCGGGGACAGCGGTCGCGATAACCTGGTCAACTACAGACCGGCGGTGGATATTGTTTTCGCTCAGGACAAAAGTCCAGAGCTCTCGGTCTGCACGGTCCAAAAGGTAGCGAGCTTGAGCGCGGTACATGGAATTCTCATTGGTTATATTGACCAATTCTAGATCGTTCTGCCCCTTCTGGTACGCAATGAACGCTAGGTTAGGATCGCGCTTTTCGCAATACTTGCCTACACTGAGAGTATCGTATTGATCATTCTCCTTCAAGAACTTTTCAGGGTTGTTGTTGGAGTCGATGTAGATCTTTGCAAGGGCATTGAAGATTGCCTGCTGTTGGTTTCCAGCTGCCAAAGTGGCTTCCAGGAACGGTAACAGTAACTTAAGGCGATTCCGAGACTCGACCTCACGAACAAGTGCATCAATCGGCATCGAGGCTGCATTGACAGACCTGAGCAACTCCTTGATCACTGATTCATCGCAGTCAACATCGAGGAGGCCGCCAACAACTTCCGGGGTCCTTCCCGGATTAACTCGTTGTACGTAGACTTCAATCGCCTGGAAGCGTTGGTTCTGATACAGATATAGAACCAAATCGTGAACGAAGTTGTGCTTGTCGCAGACGATGATGAGGGGTAGCATTTCGGTCAATTTGGCTTCCTTTAAGAAGTTCTTGACCTTCTCGGGGTTGTAGTAGTTGCTATCTCTGCAGATCCGTTCAACCTCATTGAACTGACCCATCTTGGTAGCTGCTTCGATATACTTGAAATGCACATCGGGATCCTGAGACAAATTGACGATGCTGCCAAGATAGTAGAAAAGCCCTTCAAAAGTTCGGTACTTCTCGAACAGATCAATCAGGTTGGTCGCGCCCAGAAGATCTGAGTATTTAGTGGCAATTTGGACAACGGATTGAAGATTTTGGCGAATGTTGCTCTTCATCATCGCATCCAGACAGTCCAAAGACTGCTCAACGGAGAGATTGCCAAAGTAGCCCACAAACCATTCCGGATTGAAGTTTGGTTGGCCTGGGATACCAACAACAACTCGCTTGATGTCAGCAGGTGACTCATAGAGCTCTAAGGCTTTTGTGAGTAGACCATTCTGTTCACACAACTGTGCAATTCGAGCCTTGTCGAATTGGGTAAACATTTGGTTGCTCAGTATTGCATCAGCGACTGGAGGTGCATTGACCAAGTTCATCTCCAAAAGCCTTGTTTGTAGATGCCCATGTTCGGGGAGGTTGTCCTTAAGAGCATCGAGAAGGAATGCCGTAGCTTGTTGAACCATGCCCTGAGACTGGAATACATCGACCACACGGTCAAGGTCAACTAAGGAACCGCCTTCATTGCTGGCCAAGGCAGTTGCAAATTCCGCACCTTTCTCTGGATTTGTGCGTACAATGTGCTGGAGTAGGTTGATCCAATCTGGCTGATAGCCGGTCTGGGAGCAATACGGCAGGATCTTATCAAATTGACCCAACTCGGCATAGGAGGCCACAACTTTATGAGTAACGTTAGCCTTGAGATAGACACCAAGAGCTAGGTTGATGTCATGAGGCCGGATCTGATCGCCGAGTTCCTCAGAAAAGTCTAGCTTGCCCTCCTTAGCCCACTTCTCAATCAGGTGTTTACGACCCTGAGACAATACTGGGGTAGCCAACTCCAATGTTTCCGTTTTGTTTAGCGGGGTAGTCTTATCGAGAAGCATGCCGAAGTACTGAAGGATGTAGGACATTTTCCCGGGTTGAACTGGTAAATTCTTGAACTTGTTAATCGTCTCGGTAGTTCGCAAGAAACCACGGGGAGAATTAGCGGCAATCTTGGCGGCATTTTCATAGTCACCCGAAGAAAAGAACTGGTCAAATTGGCGCGCATAGAGCTGATCTGCGCCAGGTAGCCCAGCCCGAGAGGCCATCTTGATTGCCATTTCTGTGTTGGCCGGATTTTGGAGAAGGTACTGGATCATGTTGGCATCGTCAACAGACACGAAGAGCACCTGACCCTTTCGGTTGATACCGACAATACCAGTTGACTCGGAATCGGAACACGTAGTGAAGATGGTTTCGCTGGAGATGCGGTTCATGAATATAGCTGACCCCGTTTCGAGATCATATAGATGGATGAAGCCGTATTTTGTGACCATATAAATGATGCCATACTTCTGCGAGACTTGTATGGCAACCGGGAAATCGTTTGTAGCCTCAGGAGGGAAAAAAATGTCAACAGCCTTCTTGGCAAAGACAGGATTTCCTTCTTTATGGTCAATCTCGACGATATGTAGCTTGGCACTCGTGGCGGTCCTAACAGCGAAAGTGAAGAGCTTTGTGTCCTCGGCGGCGCCATCTAACCTTACAGTCCCGAATGTGGCAGCATGGCCTTCTATGGCCTGGCTTATGCCTCGGTCTTTCGAGTACAGTTGTAGACTACCGACGACGCGACCTTGCTGCTGGGAAATACCGACAACTGCCATCCACTTCCCCTCGCTGTTGACACGGTAGTTGATGATTTGACAGTTCTAGCACGTAGTCAGCAATATGTCATTGTCAAGGAATAGAGGGTTTGCATAGAACGTACATTAAGGTTAGCGTTGCGCTTAAATACCTCGACAGGGGCAGCTTGAGCCTCGTTGTATATGTCCCAGTGATAGACTGAGGTTTCTGTGACCAGGCCGAGCGACGACTCGCTGATCCACTTCCAGAAGACGACGTCCTCATTCATGGTGGCGGATTTTAGCTTCTGCTTCTTTTCCAGATCAAAGATTTGCAGCGTTCTAGACTGTGCACGGAGAGCAATGATCTGTTTAGTCCAGTGCATGATAGCACTGTCGGCCTTGATGGGACGACGGGTGACATTGTTATTGTTTTTGAGATCAACGATGACGACGTCAGGTTGGGTGGCTGTTGGTTTCTGGTCTCTTATGCAAATGGAGTAGTCGGATTCTAGGGTCTGTTTAGACGTTAGTTCATGGCCGTGGAAACGAGGGGAACGCGCGATGGTGTCCACGGCGGTACTAACACAAGAGTTGAAACCAATCGAGCTCTGCTCAACGCCAACATTGTTGAGCGTCAGCAGCTCCTGGAACTTGATAGGCAGCGGTTGCGCCATGGCTCAAGACCACATGGGCGGGAATGGGTGAGTATTGACTGGGGTTGATGCCGATGATTGCGAAAAGAGCTCGGGGGTTGTTGGGCCACCAGGTTCCGCAAGCTGGGATGGATGCACACGTCACAGGCTCTTTGCTCGATGCAGACGCAGGGCTGCAGAAGGCCGCTCAGATGTGTACAGGAAGACGAAAGTCCATGTATTGGGCGTCAGGATGTCGGTAGGGTAGTGCCGGAATCAGAGATTAGGTGCTTAGGTTCGTAGGGACAGAAGGGTAGATAGGAGTGACGCGCCAATGCTGACTCGGGAAGTTGGCAGGCAGTGGAGGGTATGCGCACGCTGTGGCAGGAGTGTACTATTACAGTCGACGAGATGGGAGATGGAGGAGGAGAGGGGAAGTGATGGTTGTTTGCGCGGAATGAGTTTGGGAAGAAACGTGTGAGTGATGCCTACCTTGCTTATGGCAGCGATCCTTTTTTCCCACAAGCAATGCTAATGTTAATGGGTTACCTGTTCGCAAAGGAGCAACAACAGCCAGCCTACCTCTGGCTCCGGGGGTGGCGGCAGGATGCGCACAGACCATGCAGAAGGACCCACGCCTCCGTACCTTGCTGTAGCTTGAGGTTGGAGACGTAAGCTATACATATGTACCTAGGTAGGGATCACATATATATATGTACTTACCCTAGTACACATGCAGGTAGGTACATTGATATACCCACACGTCCTTGCTAGGTATTCCTTTTTACAGTATGTTAGTAGCTTCCTAATGGGTGCGGTAGTACTTACTTACATGAATATGGCGGTACAGTTAATCAAGGAAGCCTCTCAGCCTTCTACGTAGTGGAAACTTTGTTGACCAACCAGGGGCGGTTTCCGTAGATATCTGTATACCTAATATAATTAGGTGAGTATGGGCGCAGTCTAGGAGCTACATATCCGCATGTATACTATAAGACATCTTAACTCGCTGTTGAAGTAAAGGCAGAGTAAGGACGTCTTCGATGGCGAGGGGGGATTTCAGCCCACAAGAGAGTGTGTTTCAAGGCAGAAATGGTGGAAACGCAGGCCTTCTAAGTAGAACAAATACATTTGGGTGCTCGCCTCGGTCGGGCAGGCACATGATTCCGAGCCGGGAATTCCGTTGTGCTGGATGCTAGGTCCGCGTTGGCTGTAAGAAGCACGTTTTCTGTAGCTGGGCATTTGGTTTGGGGGAGTCTAAGAAGGGCTGCAAGTTCACGATCGGGGCCGTTTGTCGCGCGTGTTTGGTCTGCCACAAACCTGAGCTATCAAAGCTAATACAAACCTTCCGAAGTTTCCGCATATTTTACACGACTCAGACACTAAGCATCGAGAGAAGAAGAATATATTCTAGGTAAGTGAGCTTCATTTGTGCCCATTTTGTCTCCCCGTAGGTCATTGTATTTAGTCCTTGTCTAACCGTACCGCAAGGTTCTCCTCGATGAAGTTGAGATCCACCTTGTGGCCTGACAACTCTCGGATGTTGGAGATTCCATATTCTACGATACGCTACGTTTGCAGTCGCTCATGTGATGATTTCTCGGATCAACGACACAGCATCTTAGACCAATACATATCGCAAGCTCTGCATGAAGCAGCAGTAACAAGGTGGACGGGGGAAAGTGGGGTCTTACTGATCATTGTTGGCCGTTCCAAGCTCAATCCCCATCCGTACCATAGACTCGAGCATTTCAGGGCGGAACATGCCTAGATGCGTACAAGCATATTAGTAGGGATTTTAAGTAGGAATCTGTGAATTGGTAGTGCGTACAGTAGTGCGTAGCCGTGTGTTCGTTGTTAGTGTAGGTATACAAATATACATACTGCTGTTGCCAATCTCAACTAATTTGTTTAGGCCCTTGTGGAAGCTGAAAATCTCCATACTTGGCTCTGCGTAGGGGTTATAGGCAGGCTTGAATCGAAATTTGTTAATTCCCATCTTCCCAAAGAAGACGGTCATGAAGTCCATCAGACCATCCAGCGTAAGACCGTAATCAGCGATTACGCCCTCTATGAAAATTGTAGCCAGTCACTGCCATTCTGAGCACGAATGTCTCGGTGCATTGGGGGGCTTTTAGGACATGATTTTGGCCCGAGAAAGGAGCCCTTGTGTCCTAAACGTCACCGAAAAAGGAGAGAGTACGATCTCCGAGAAACACTCACACACTGATGAAACTTAGCAAGATGTGTAGCGTCAACTGTTTCATTCCAGAAAACTTGATCGATCGAGAAATGGCGAGCCGGGGGAGGTCGACCATCGGGACCTCGCCCAGAGGCTAGCTTGTGCAGAATGGCGGTTGAAACGGCGGTTGTATGCGTCCGAAGAACCAGCCTCAAAGCTTCCTCTTCCTGCCAGTTATAACGGAACCCAATCGAGCTGAATCGTCCATTCTCGTGCACGGCTCGGATGTTCTCTTAGTATGGATCGTAGTCACTTTTGTCGTTCGCATCTTCAGCATGTGGTCTGGCTGCCACTTTGGGATCGGAAATGAAAATTGTATCTTGAAAGTCTCTCACGGGATGCGATTGTAGGACAACCAAGGCACCGAAGTTCCAGAAGCCAGATTCTACAAAACGATCACTGTAGCATTCACGGTCAGTATTCGCGGTCTTGAGCTTAATCTACGGGTATCCTGGCAACATAGGAAACTTATGAGATATAATTCCGATTCCAACGAGAGCCTTTCTACTCTTGAGAATGGCCAGGAAAACACTACTTACGTTGCCATTTCTTCGAATCCGAGCTCCTTGATGTCAGATTACAGTAGATGTCAGCAATCTGCCTCCTAGGTGAGGCTTGTAAGAATATCGGGATGATAGACACGGCCCTTGGTACACAAAGCTATTCATAACAAAAGGCAAATCGAGCAGAAAGCAAGTCTAAGTATTACTTACGAAGAAGATCTGTCGAAAAGCCTCGCGGATCTTCATCAATGGATACAATGCGCCTGTATGTTGATCCGCGCCGAGGGCATGAAATTGTAGCTTTTAAAGGTTGCTGTTTTCCAAACTCCATTCGCTAGCATCTTGTCCGTTAGATCCGTTTCTTCCTTCATGATCTCCCCCACTTATAGCGAGCCTCGTGAGCCTGTAGGGCGAGCGGCGGACCAAAATAAAAATATATTCGCCTTTTTTCTGGAGTGGGGGTTGGCGCGAAGCGCATACCACCCGGAAGTCAAAGAGTATAAAAAGAATGTCTAAATTACAGGGGGGGTTACTGTCAGTTGATCTTAGGCTCCTCTCCGGATCCAGTTGGTATTGCCAACCTGCTTGATGCATGTATCATACCGTAAGCAAGTTAAACCAAGGTAAACCCTTGATAAATGCATATCTTTGGGTCGAGTACATAGAATTAAACGTGGACGTTGGAGGTACCGGTACCCGCCTTACCGTAGGTACCTGGTCAGTGGTAAGCCTGGTAGGTTAGAGGCGATCAATTATCAATTCCAAGGTCCCTGGACCACCGTAACTTATCAACTGTCGTTTAACGCGCCGTCGCCGGCCAGCAGCCAGACAGTAACCACCCGTACACCTCTACAACAATCCAGGTCTCCCTAATCTCCCTCATCAGATGAACACCACTCCACAGCATGTGAGATCCTATCCTCCTCACATCGCTACAAACGTCGAATGAGGCTGAGCTATGAACAATGATCCCTCCCCGACCCTGCCGGCGGACCATCCCTTGCTTCCTAACCACCACGACGGAGACGATACCCAGAGCGATCGCCAGTCTCCTACCCCCGAACAGCGACAGCATGATTCCGCCAGTTCGCAGAGCCCACCCCTCTCACCACCGGCGAAGGAAGGCCTTGCCATGAAGCTGCAATTCCTAGTGCATCTTTCCCTCAACTTGGACACGTTGGCGTATGCTGAGTTATGTATACTGTATTATATGGAGTACGCGCTCCCGATTTGACTCCCTGTTCTGCCACTCCTTGTCCTTCGTAGAAGGCTGACCATCTTCCGCGCAGCTGCTCTTTCTTTCGCTTGTTCATACGATGGATGGCGCAAACGCTTTTTGTCAGCCCAAAGACCGAAGACACTGTGTTAATAGTGCCTAACTACCACATTTCCGCCATCGTTGCTCCGAACCTGCTATGCATGTTCCTGCATCTAATTTCGTCGCCTGCTGAGGCTGGAGAGGCATCCCGGGGCTACTTACACGGGGGCATTCTTGTTGATTTCATCGGACAGACGGCTCCATCAACAAGGTTCACCTTGATCCTTCTTGACGCCGCAGTCTTGGCGATCCAGTGCTTCATGGTTACAGTAAATATAGAAAAGGAGAGAATTCGGAACGTGATAAAACCCCCGCGAGTCAACGCGGGCTCGACGGGAATCGCTATTGCAATACCAACCACTACCCAGGATCACGATTCGGAGGAACGGGGGGTCTTACGAGATGCCCCTGAAATAGACGACGTAAACGAAACGGATAATGTTGAAATGCGGTCCTTGGGGAATTACAACGGCGATCGTAGTAGTGATGGCGAGATTGCAGGTGGAGAAGGGAGTAGACTGCTCGGACAGTCGGGGGTCCAGCGGACCAGTCAATCTAGGGACCTCACGGATGTCTTACAGTCAGGCAATGCTATCGTTGGGAACTTTCATATTCCCCAGTCGCTCCGGACTGCTTGGCATAGCACTGGAAATACACCGGAGAGCGCAGCTGCTTACGCTTTACAAAATGTCGGATATAATGCAACCCTCGCCGCGTTGGCGGCTCAAAGAAGAGCGAGGTTAACTGCTACACAGCAACGGCAACCATGACACTATTAGGAGGATCATTGTACAAAATTATAGGATATTGTATGGCCAATTACGCGACCTTTCTGCTCACATTCCCCAGACCCGATCCTTTGACGGCAATGATGATATCGTCTATGTCGTCCTCATCTACGTCTCTTATGCCCCAGCTACTTGCGCCGAACTTCTTCAGATCTCGCGCCAACTCTATAATTTCTTCACTCCCTATTATGTCTCTTCCGACCCGCAGGCGACCGACGTCTTCGGATCCCATCGCCATGAGTGTCAACACTGTCGGAGCCGCCGCTCTACTGACACAGCCGCCCTGACTAATCGAATCCAGGAGCTGATACGCACACATCTTCCCGATATCCTCCGGAACCGTGCCTCCTTTCGATGGTACGATGGTATCTGCTGAAAACAGCACACCAGTGACATTTGATTCGGCGACTAAGCTGAGACCAAAACCAATGCCCATTCTCTTCTTCCCTCCTGCCTTGTCTCCGAGGTCTGCGACCAGCGGCGCTTGGTCGTACTGCGCGGCAATGTGGATATCCGCGCAAAGGACATTCAGCACCTCTCGCGCAGAGTGTATCATACGTGCATTGTTCGAGGCAGACACTCCAGTTGCGTATGCGACGCCTCGTATTCGTTTTATCCGCCCAGGATTTCTATGAAGATGTAATGTTTTGGGCAAGCGTACTTGGCTCGCAAACCTTAGTTCAACTATGCCGGCACCACCGCTTCCTCTTTGTCCAGTGCATGATCGCTGTAAAACTCGCAGCTCGATTCGGACCGCTGGTATACCAAATAAGTCGTATAGGGGGAGTATCGCAGTGCGGAATGAGTCGATCGATAGGTCGCCCGTCTCGGTGGCCGCCGTGATCACGCCCGGGCCAGAGAAGCGTACATTCATGTGCGCCTTGGAGAAAGGCGCCAGCAGACAGAGAGGCAGGAGGAAGTATGTGATGCCCCGTGTACACGTTGCCGGGATATTATGTTCAATGATGTCGCCGTCGCCGGCGCCATAGCCAGCTACAGCGCCGGTGATGAGTCCAGGCTGGTATGTTATTGTTGTTCCCGTGTAGGAGATCTGCATAGAACTGCCATTGGTGACAGCCTCGAGGAGACGAAGAAACGAGACCTCATGCGGGGCGAGACCGGGACTGGTGGGGGAATTGGGCCGTATCTTGGAGATGTGTAGTGGTCGGCCGGTGAGGGTTGCGAGGACGAGGCGCCGGGTGAAGTTCTTATGGCCTGTCAATTTGACGAATTCGGGTCGTGAGGCTGACATATTTCCGGCCACGGGTGAAGCTGGCGTAAAAGCTTCCTCCGACGCAATGTGATTCAGGGTATATCATTCCTGGACTGTTCAGATAAATTCTGCCAACAAAATTTAGGCGGTAAGCACCTAAGTAGTGTGGCGTGTGAAAGTGGCTGAGGGATCTGTGGCTTGGGAAAGTGGGGATAGCAAACACCCACACGGCTATTAATTTTCCCACCAGTTCAATGCATGTGGGTGCCTGAGGTATCTAGGTACTTTCATCTGCTGCGTTCAGCCACAGGAGACTTACATAAGTAGTGACGTGAGGTACATTAGGTAAAGCGTGAATGTAATACTGTGGCTGAGCCAATTGCCTGGAACAACGGGAACTAGGTTGTCGTCTGTGGAAAAGTGTCAAGATCCAAGTTCCCCAAAAAGGCACATGCCACCGGGTAGTGGCCATCTACCACACGTCTCTCGTTTCCATTCCCATTCCCACCACCACCACCACCACCGTCTCTCTTTTCCGTTACTGGGGGCGCATAGATCTACAAGATGTTCGACATTGACTGGATGAGCCTAGCGCTCCCATTCGCATACATCACTGTGCTCGGCGGTTCCCTATACACATTCTCGACCATCTACAGAAAACGGAAAGCTGGTGGGTTGCCTAACTAGGCTAAGACGACACCTATACGACAGGACTCTCGAGCTAACATTATACAACCGGTAGTGCAAAGTGCCAACTTGGAGCCATGGTTCCCCTCGCATCTGCAACGAAACATCTACTTGTCGTTGCTTCACATGGAACCGGAGGCGGGCCAGGAGAAGGCGCCCAAGATCCCCGATAGCGTCGTCCGAGCTGCGCTCCTTCGCAGGGCAGTTGAGGATATCCGCCGCATCATTCAGATCCGCACGTCGAAGCAAGCGCTCAACACGTTATTACAGAGAGGTAGTGTGGGTGAAGATCTGAACCAGAGATTCATTGCGGCTGAGAAGGAGATCGAGGAGGAGCTGCGCGATGTGGTGAACGAGGTAAGCCTCTACAAGAAGGTCCCCTCCAACCACGACTAGGACATTGTCACTCATGTTCGTTTTTCTGCAACAGGCCAATGCCCTCGCACCAGGTTGGGGACAAACAATCTTCCAGTCGGCCAACGAGATAGCTGCCAACACAGTTCTGCGCACCCGACTGGAGGAGATCGAAGGCCGTGTTGAAACAGACAAGCAGTGGTGGGAGAAGCGAAGAGAGACGATCAAGGAGGACTTTATGAAGGAGCTAGACGAGGACTCGGCCAAGGGCTCTTCTACCAAAGCCGTTAGTGACGATGAGACTGTTCACGTCGAACTGAATACCCCGGCTTCTACACCGGGCAGCACCAAGAAGAAGAAGAAGGGCAAGAACTAAGTGGCCTTATGATGCCGACGGCAGTGCTGCAGACTTTGTATAATCACTACTGGTGACCAGCCAATTCTTATGGATTATTTAGGGGGTCATGCTTGCGTCTGGCGTTCAGGCGCGGGGTTTATGGCAACAGGCATAGAAAATGCATCACGTTACCGAGGCAAAGGCGAACCTCGGCCTTGGGTTACTAATGGTATACATTTCACTCTCTGCGGTACCTTTTAACAAGAATAATTGGAAGGGCAAGCTATTATAATCGCACCAACAGGACAATGTTACCCGGTTTACTAGCTTTACGAGCTTTGTGCGGGTAGATACACCCTCAAAGTCTTGTATCGTCATATAACCATAAGACGGGTTCACTTAGGTAGGCAAATGGACGAGGCAACTTGTGTACCTACGCGTAGGTACTTACATACTATAACAATTAGATGCCCTACCTAAATACGTAGCACAGTGCACCTATGATATCTGGAGGCATGGGTACCTAAGTACCTTATATGCACATGTGTAGGTTCACTTGCAGCCACCTACTACATGTACGTAGTAGTACATACAGGTGGTACATGTAGGCAGCCGGTCCGGTCAACCATATGCAATGTGGGGTGTGAGTACATGCACATGTGTACCTCCGGCTCCGTAGGTACCTTAGCTACCTGTAAGCTGTAGCCTACAGTGACGTTTATCAGCCAGCCATCAACATCCCATCTGTAAACATTGATTGTGACTACACAGTAGCCAGCTCTGCACGACATTTCTGGGACACCGCCAACTAGGCTTTGTCTTCCGAGGGCAGTACCAAAACAACTCAGGCCTAGCGAATAATATCGAGAGCACAATCAATCCAGACGAGGCTCGAGATCGAAACATCCCAACCACCAACCACCATGGCTGACTCGGAGCCACCGCCAGGCCTGCCCTTTCCCACCGACCCACAAGAGTTCGACAGCGACGAGCGCATCTCATTCTCGCGGCTCGACAACAAGTTCATCGGCGTGCTGGACGACGGGTCCGAGTTCGAATGGGACGGCCAGCTGAAGCGATGGATCCCCGGCATCGACGAGGAGCTGCTCGCCCAGCAGCAGTCGGCGTACGGTGGCGGGGCATCCGACGACAGCAGCGACCACGCAGGCAGGAAGCGGAAGAACGGCGCCGCTGAGCACCAGCACGCCAACAAGAGACAGCGCCCGCCGCCGCCGCGCCAGAACACCGCCATCTACGTCACGGGGCTGCCGCTCGACGCGACCGTCGACGAGGTGCACGAGGTGTTCTCGCGCAAGTGCGGCGTCATCGCCGAGGAGATCGACAGTGGCCGGCCGCGCATCAAGCTCTACACCGACGACAAGGGCAACCTGCAGGGCGACGCGCTGATCGTCTTCTTCAAGCCCCAGAGTGTCGAGATGGCCATCATGCTGCTCGACGACACCGACTTCCGGTACACCACGTCGGGGCTCTCGAGCGGGCGTATGCGCGTGCAGGCCGCCGAGTCGAAGTACAAGAAGACGCACTACGACCAAGAGGGCAAGGATGAGGCTGGTAACGGTGGCGGTGCCGGGGAGCAAGGTAGTAGTACTACTGCCGCCAACAACAACAACAACAGCAGCAACAACAACCAGCGCAGTAACCACATAACAGGCGCCGGCAAGCCGCGGGACAAGGGCCGCGATCAGGAGAAGCAGAAGATCATCAAGCGGACGCAGAAGCTGGACGCCAAGCTCGCCGACTGGGATGACGACGACGTCGACAGTCCCTTCGCCGCGCAGCTCGAGACCAACACGCCCAAGGGCCGCGTCGTCGTGCTGCGGCACATGTTCACGCTGCGCGAGCTCGAGGAGGACCCCGCCGCCATGCTCGAGATCAAGGAGGACATCCGCGACGAGTGCGCTAAGCTCGGCGCCGTGACCAACGTCGTCTTGTACGATCTCGAGGAAGATGGCGTCGCGAGCGTCAAGTTCAAGACGCCCGAGGCGGCGGCCGCCTGTATCGACGTTATGGAAGGCCGCGCGTTCGACGGCCGCACGGTGCGTGCCACCATCGCCTCGGGAAAGGAGAAGTATCGCCGCTCGGACAAGGACCACGGCGTCGTCGACGACGACGACGATTGAGGAAAGGAAGGGGAGATGGAAAAGAAGAGAGACGGCTATGCGGACAGATGTACTACTACCGTTGTTATCCGTTATCACGATGCCCTAATGGCCCTATACTGCCTAGGCCTCGCAGCTCCAATTTCGCTTCAATTTTTGAGGTGCACTGGAAGGCATACATATTCATGTTATCCCCCATCCGTTCGATCGATTTATCGGAATACAATTGGAAGTGGCATGACACTCATACCCCGAACGTCTTGCCCTAGTGGTTTACCGGTATTCTTCTGATACACACCTAGTGGCTGGTACCCGTAAAGACTATTCGTTGTTATGAGGGGCAGCCTTAGTCGGTTTTGTATTCCGACCACTAGATGGGAGCAGCTGCGAGACATCACGCCCCGAGTGTCTACCCCCCTGTCAAGTCACTGACTGGAACGATGCCACATTGAAGCTCATTATATCAGGTAGATAGGAGGAGTTTTCGAACGAACTCAGACCAAGAAATACCAGAACGAAGTAAAACCTTGATCCGCAGCCATCCAAACTCATCACATTCGTCACACGCATAAACAAGCTACATTGGCTGTTATAGCGATCATATATTCAGGTGATCGTGACTTGAAAGTAACGTGCTATCGTTGTTTGTACAACACGTCAACTTGGACGTGGGTTGATATATACACCCCCAAAACACCCGACGGTATCGTTTGCTTGAAGCACATTACATACACAAGACTCCGTGCAGAGATCCAGAATGCGAAACCTCCAGCCTTTCCCCTTTCCCATCCATCCGCCATGAGAACTTTGTAGTTCCCTACACACACGATACTTGGTGTAGAATAAGAGAGAATTAAAATAGGTACGCCGAGCGCCCAATCGACCCCAGCCAACGCCTCATCGTACCTGAACTTTCATGTACGTATATACCCGATGGTCGAGATAGACAAAAATAAGTGGAAACCACTATGCTATGCAACGTAAAGCAGTATCTTTATGTGTGTTCACCCGACCTGCTAGACTAGGCCGCCGGGTCTGATTCCGGGATCTTGAGCTCGGGCAACTTTTCCTCAACGGGGAGCACAACATCCTTGACGGGGTGGACCAGCATAGGCGGGAGACACATGCGGCCCTCGCCGCCACGCATCCCCTCAATGCCGGTGCCATTCTTGCTCTCGTCGACGACGAGCTCGAATTCCTCGCCACCGACATTTTCGACCGAGAGACCGAGCCATCTGCGATACAGGTTTGGCGAGAAGCTGGTGCGGTAGAACCAGGTCAGCCCTTCCAAGTTGTGCTCGCGGTCTCCAAAGACCGAGGTGCGCGAGCCACCGCTGGCGCCGTTCTTGCCGTTGTTCAGGATCTGCGCTAGAACTTCGGTCGGCCACTCGCGCTCGACGTACACAGGATGCGGTACATACACGGCCTTGAAGCCGTGGTGTAGGGCCACAGTGCCCGGCCACATCTCAGGGAAGGCGTGGTGCTTCAGGAAAGCGGTTTCTTTGTGCATTGCTAAGAGGAGAGTGCGCGACATGCGTGAGGCTGTTATAATCTGGGCGCGTCGCGGGGGCTTTCCGTTGTCGTCACCTTCATTGTAGCCAGTGATATCATCTGTAAGACCCCACGTGGTATGTTCGGGATCAAACAATGGATTAAGGGTAATATAATCAGCCTCATCACCCACTCCCCATACGTATTTATCTTTCTCGTATGTAGTAGGGGGCGCGGGATCGTTGTCGGCATCGAACCAATCCTTCGAGTCCTTCGGTCGCTCTGGGCCCCATATAGGCTTATCGCCACGATTCGTCTTGTCCTTCTCAGCGCCTGGTACGGCGTCCCATATATTGTCGGCACCCTTGACTCCCATCTCAGTCTGCACTCTGGCCATCTGTTTAAAGTCCTCCCATGACCCATGCACGGATGGTAAATAAAACCGAGAGTTGCGTTCCCACAGCCCTTTTCGTGGCTGCTCTTTTGCCCATCTTTCCATTTTCGAGAACAGATCATAGTAGTGACCGGTATAGCGGATATCCATCTCCCATTGCCAGTAATAATCATATTCAGGATGTAGATAGGCAAAATATTGCATAGCCATTTGCAGTCCGCGGTAAACGCCATGAACAGGGAGATCTGGGCCCCGGGCCCAGAGGTCATATATACCCTGGTAAAGAGCCAGCATCTGGGTTTCTGTCCACAAGGTAACAATACCACGAAACTCGGCAGGGATGGCTTCGTCGATTCGACGCTTGTAAGCGTCCGAATCGGCCCAGATTGGATGGGCTGCATCGTTCTTGACCTGGACAAGTAGGTGAACGTCATAACGACCCCCCGAAGCCAGCACCAATTCGGTTATTAGCGAACGCATATTCATGACATCCTCTTCTCTCCATAGAAACTCGTCCCAACATCGCACAACAACAGCTGTTCTGGGCAAGACATTGCCCTTGGCTCCCTTAGGTCCTTCGTTTGTGGCTGAAACCTCGTGTGGGCCTGTTTCGGCATCTCCAGTACCAGATGTCAGAGGCTCATCAGGTATGGTGTCGTCACGAGCAGCAAGGTTTTTGGCAGCAATGCCCTCATCGACAAAGAAGCCTTGTGGTGTGGGCTGTCTTGCTGGCAGAGGCTTGTAACGAGCAGCATTTTCTTGATAACACCGTCGTTGAGCCTCGGCCCAGTTCATCGACCTCCAATCAACTCGCGGTACTTTCTCCCAGGTTGACTCGAATCCTTCTCTATCACCGTGCTCTCCAGTGCCGAGTCCACCAGATCTCGCAGAGTATCCAAGACCATAGGGACCATATCTGCCATAACGCTCAAAACATACATCTTCGGGAAACCCGAAAAGCTCGTAGGAACCCAATACAGAATCTGGGAAACCATTCGGGCGCCCATCGTAGTAGCGAATGGGAGGCACCCGGACCTTGTGCTCCTTGTCCAAAAAACACCCGGTGAAATGTTCAGACATGGTTTTGAAGATGCTTTGAGGATGTAGATCGAATTCTTTGCTTGGGGGGATACCTCGTCCCTGAGCTTGAGCGGCTTCGGGATTCTCAACATCTTGGGCGAGCCCCAGCTTGTCCAGAGGTACTTCATCCTCGGCGCGTGGATACTCGGGTTTGTTCTGGGCTATTGGCACCAGGTTCCTTATGCCGCCATAGTACCTGGTGAGGAAGGGATAGGATTCCCATATATGGGGTACGGGCGGCTTTTTCCCTATCCTGCCCTCGGCGTATGCCCTATTTTCGTTGTGGCTCGCGCGAGCCAGTGTCAAGATTAACAAGACGATGAAAGACACGAGGCCGAAGCAGAGGTACCGAATCACTTTATTCGGCAAGCGATAAAAGTATGGCCTTCCCGGTCCTCGCGGGACGGGAAGGCGCGGTTTCGACAGAATCGGAACGGCGAGAGAGGTGGTGGTGGAAGTCTGGCGCAAGTTGCCTGTTCCTGGCGACGACGTAGTGGAATATTCGTCATAGTCGGATTCGTCGTAAGAGTCGTTGGTGAGGCGCTCTCTGCTCGGAGTGCGAGGTTTCTCGTAGAGGGGGAGCGGGGAGTTGCGACCGTGGCGCGAGCGCCCGCCTGTATTCCAGGGCAGACGGCCAGCCATCCTAAGGCGCCGCCGAGAGCTATCTGACGCCAATATTAGAAGGGGCACGAGATTGGCAGAATTGTCATGGTGGAGGGAGGAAAATCGAACTACTGTAACAGACCGGTTCGACTGGAACGGTCTCTACCGTCACGACGTACTGTAGTCTTCTCTGAATCGGGTGGCCAATGACGATAACGATGACGGTGACGGTGACGGTGCGATAACAGCAATGAACGTTCGATATTAGCAGTGCAGTAGCGCCGCGAGACGATAGTATGTGATCAGCAACGACAAGACACTGCAGATGCCAAAACTACATGTACATGAAACATAAGATATTCAAATGCCCACGGCCGGTGAAGACTGAACTTGAAGTTCTCCTAAAACGCGAAGGCCAGCAGGGGTCAGAACAAGGAAAATCAATAATACTACTCCACTACTACCTCATCGCCCGTCTCTGTCCAATTAATCAACAACCACTCGGGCGCAGCCACTCATAGCCCGCCAAACCCATTGCCACGAGCAACCGGCACCCGTCGACCCGTTGTCACCCACACTACATGTACAGTACATGGTACATGCGCCGCAGCTCTAACCTGATCGGGGAAGCGCCCACTCCTATTTTGTAAGCTACAGTGCTACTTACAGTACATAGTATGTAGATATCTACTGTGTGTTCCTATCAGCATAGTATCAGGAGCCGGACCGCGGAAGCAGGCATTCTGACTAACAACCAAGTTATTTAGCTTACTGTATTGCAAAACTTGTATACCCCCATAGCCCATAGGTAGCCTTGGTTGTAGAAGTACCTATAGGGGGGGAAGCCCGTTTTTGAACAGGTTGTAACTCAGCTTTGGCTAGGACACGCTAACCAAAATTTGGGCACTCTGATATATGTGTTATACGACGCTGTTAAAGTAAGTGCGTGGCTAGTACTTGCCGTTAAGCTAGAACGCCCGTAATATTTATAACCGCAACTACGTTATTAGCTACAATATTAAAGTACTGTGTAGACCTTCTGTTTATATTTTAATAGAGCGTTTAATCGAATAGCGTACTATGTAAAAAAAGCTAGAACTAAAGTATTGTATTTATTTAGTGTTAGTATAACTACCGAGACCCAGGCTGTGATGGTAAGTGAATAGCGCCGACATCTCTGCCAACAGCGTGTCCAAAAAGGGGGTCCCCTCCCATAGGTAGGCTATGTGTGATGGTAAGTGCCCGTCGAGAATCGAAACACATATACATGTTAACCGACTTAACTACCGGTACATAACTCACTCAAAACTACGAGCTAGGTGCTACAGGCTAACGATCGATTATCTATATTGTATAGATAAGGTAATTAGGTAATGCTTAAACCAGATCATTGGTACGCAATGCGCAGCAAGTATGCGGAGAACTACCAAAGTTAAAGAGGCAGTGGTAGTAGGATCAGTCATACGACTCGACTTCTCAAGTTCAAGGTTGCGTGGATGCGTACGCCCGGTTTTTCATCATACGAGGTATAGATGCAAATGCTGTTTAGGGGAATATGTGATGTGGCAGAAGGTCCATGCACTGGAGGTGCCCCCCCACATGCACTCGGGCCCCAAGCTAGGAGCCTATAGGCACTTACCCGTCAAAGCCCCATTGGTAGAGAAAGGAGACAGTCCAAACAGAAAGACCAAAAACCAACGACGGTGACAGCTCACGCGACCCTCCGTTCCCGTTCCTGTAACGACGCGAGGCCCTTTTCTACCGTTTACGGAGTTCCAGTCGAACGATGTCTATCCCGTCCTGCGGCTTATCTACTCCCAGCTGCAGACTACACAGTAGGCGGACCTCTGATTGGGTCGTCACGGTTCACTTTCTAGGTAATTGGTACCGACGGCCGGCGACTGGCTGCAAGACCATGCCGCCGCTTCGCTGTCACCGCATCTGGATCGCCGAGTATTGGATCTGAAAGTGCACAGAAGCCACTCAGGTAACGCAGTCGGTCAAGGCGACCCCGGGTATGGGTCTAATGACCGTGGACAGCCCCCAGCAAGGCGCTCCGAACACGGGACCAGACGGTGTAGCCGCATAACAAATGCGGCCAACCGCTGCTGTTCCGCTACGACACAGCCCGGACATCGTCAGCTCACCTCGCGAATGTTACGCGGCTTACCATCTCGTTGCACTCGTTACCGGACGAGGTTTGACTTTTGCAAACATATATGGGCCGAGTACTGTGTCGTAGAATTGATAACACCAGGCAAAGGCTGCGGTAGCCAACTCGAAAACCCAGCCAATCGAAGTCGATCCAATTGATCATGACCGCGGGTGGTACACGACTGCTGTATCTCTAACCGACCAACAGTGGCTCCCTCGAGTACCATCGGTGATCGGTGGTTTGGTAACTGTCATGAAAACATCATTGGTCTAGCAGCTGGCCCAATCACGCTTGACTTGACATCACAGAGCCGGTCATCGCTCACCAGCAGGCAATTCGACCTGGCCCGACCAACATGTACGAACATCGTCACTTGACCTCATGCAGCAAAGCGCATGCTAGAAGGAAGGCACCTTGAAAGTCCCTACATACATAAAGGGGAGCCCAATTCAGACCACCCACCTCCCTTTTTTTTTTTTTTCGCTGTATGCAAGGTACAGGACCTACCTACTTACCGTGTTACTAGACAGGCTTTCTAGGTTCATTGGTACCCTCATTATTTTTTCGTCGTTGTCTTCTCACTATCTATGATAGCTCATATCTGCCCAGTGCTCTCAGTAGCTACTATCTCCTCTCATGAAACCCAGCCCGTATCACTTCGGGTATTCAACAAGTCCCAGTTAAACTGTCTTCACATCAGGAAGCAACCACTATGGCGACGTCTCTAACTCAGGCGGACCTGAGTACGCAATCTCTGGTCACAGAGTCCCCCTCCGTCGAAAGCACCACGTCCCCGTATTTCAGTGTGACCATAAGACAGGACTCCCTAACCGTCACGCTCGACGGGCCTACCATCTTTATCCTCTCTGCGTCCCTCATCCTCGCCATTCACTTCCTCCAGCCAGCCACGGTAGCCGTGCTCATCGGCCTAGCCACAGCCATCCTCTTCGTCCATAACGACTACAAAAACTTTATTCAGCTCGGTCCCGGCGGTACGCCCTCGACCTTCAGTGGCTACGTCCGCATCAATTGGTTGAAGCTCTGGGCCCTCCGTGACCCCTTCGACCCGCTCCCCTCGGACAAGACGGTGCAGCCGGCCAGCGGGGTCCTGCGCAAGAAACCACTACCCTACCGATGCGGACCGCGGCCCCAGGTTGTCGGCATCGCACCGCAGCGGCAGGTCAACCAGTTCGGGTCGAGGGACTGCTACCTCGCGCTCCGCCGGATCCTAGAGAACCACGGGCTAGACCACACCGAGGAAATGGGCATCGGGACCTCGTGTTTCGAGAAGCACGGCCTGGGTCTATTTGCGCGCTACCCCATCAACAATACCTGCCAGGGTGAGATCTGCCACGTTCACAACTCGGACCACTCCATGCACCTGAACCTACACCCGGAGGATGCCAAGGAGGTCATCGAGAAGGGCTGGGGCCAGCGGCACCCCCTCACCAGCCGTTGCTTCCTGTTCAAGATGCCGGTTCCTCGCCAGTTCACCATGGTTTACGCCCCACGGACTAGGGACGAGCTCAAGGTTGTTTGCCAGATCATCGAGGCCGCGGGGTGGTGGGTTATCGCTAAGGAGATTCGTATGGATTTGCTTGGAGAGACGTAATAAGACAGAAGAAAGGAGAAATTGGGGAGCGGATTTTGGTTGAGAACACCGAAGGCGGTGACGATGAGAAAGCCGCTGTTTGTACGTTCGAAGCAAGCAAGTTGGATACTAGAAAATGCATCGTGTTAGTCATACTAAATACGATTAAAAAAAAAGCTATAAAAATTAAACAAGAATCGGGCTCTTTCACAAAATGAATATCGTGACTATTGGGTTGCGGGCACAGACTCACGCACATAGAGAGAAGGTGTGTTTGAGTGAGGAAAGGGGTAGACGAAAAAGTGTTCGTTATAGTCAAGTAAATTCATTGTCTAGATCTTCGTTGAGGGTATCTAATCTTATTCTTCAGCCCCTTTCATGACCCCGTCCCACGACCCCCCATCATGTTGAAAACCCGAATTGCTGCCATAAATTGTTTAAAAAAGAAAAAGCCATACCAGATAATCGCGGCGTATCCCCATAGCCACAGCCATACATGAGAAGTAGTATGTGTGTACATGTACATGGTAATTTTCTCATTCTATTTAATCTTCGAACGAGTGTACAGCATACAACACACACACACACACACTCACACTCACACTATTTACAACCCCCCCAACATCTTCTCAATCCCTGGGTTAGGTTAGGTAGATAGATAGATAGAAAATCCATCAGACCAGCACCAGCCCTATGCAGAAGAAGAAGAAGAAGAAGAAGAAGAAGCAGGGGCCTTATAATACTTAGTAGGCACGAACGGCATCTTGGTGACGACGGCCTTGCGCGGGCGTCCGCGCACGAGGACCTGGACCTCGGTGCCGGCCTTGTGCAGGCCGTCCTTAACGTAGCCCATGGCGATGTTCTTGCCGAGCGTGGGGCTGGGGCAGCCGCTGGTGACGACGCCGATCTTCTTCTTCTCGTCACCACCGTCGTCGTCGTTCGAGACGATCTCGGCCCCCTCGCGCGCGGGCGCGCCCTCGATCAGGAGCCCGACGCGCCGCCGCGCGACGCCGCTGCCGCCTCTGCTCTTGGGCGTCAGCTGCGCGAGGACGACGTCGGCGCCGTGGAACTTGTCCTTGTCCTTGTCCGCGTCTTTCGAGGAGGATGCGGGGTTCCGCCGGTCCCGGCCGACGATCCAGCCCAGCGCGGCCTCGACGGGCGTCGTCGAGTCGTCGAGGTCGTGCCCGTACAGGCACATGCCGGCCTCCAGCCGCAGGCTGTCGCGCGCCCCGAGGCCCGCGAACTGCAGCCTCTCGGGCCCGCCCGCGGCGTCGAGCAGCGCCTCCGTCACGGCCACGGTGTCGGCCGGCGGGATGGAGATCTCGAAGCCGTCCTCGCCCGTGTACCCCCCCCGGCTGATGAGCACGGGCCCCCCCGCCGCGGCGCCTCTCACCTTCGCGAAGCGGCTCTGGCCGAAGTACAGCTCGCGCAGGTTCGTCTCGGCGGGGTCCCCCTCCAGGATCTGCGCGAGCAGCTCCTCGGCGAGCGGGCCCTGGAGGGCGATCAGGCCCCATCCGTCGAGGACCTCGTGGCGGACCCCGGCGCCGTCCCAGGCCGCGAGCTGCTCCCCGAGGTAGGCGAGGTCCTTCTCCCGACACGCCGCGTTGGTCACGACGTAGAAGAGCTCGGGCCCCAGGCGCGTGACGATGGTGTCGTCGACGATGCCGCCCGTCCCCGGCCACAGGAGCGCCGACAGCGTGCTGTGGTGCGTCGGCAGGCTCTCCAGACTCCCCGGCGTGATGCGCTGCAGGAAGGCCGTCGCGCCCGGCCCCTCGAACCGGTGCTGGACCATGTGCCCCACGTCGAAGAGCGACGCCTTCTCCCGCGTGAAGTGGTGCGAGGCGCTCACGCTCAGGCCCGAGTATTGCACGGGCATCTCGAAGCCGCCGAACGGCACCATCTTGGCGCCGTGGGCGAGATGGAGGTCGTAGAGAGCTGTCTTGCGCAGAGGTGCGTCGGACGAGGACGAAGAGGCGTATGTTCTACGGCTGTGGGTTGTGGGGGTTCGCCGACAGTCTGGAGAGCGGAGACATGTTGGTCTGGCTTGTTGGAGCTTTGTTGGAGTTGGCGTTGCCCTTGTCGAACAGGCACTGGTGTTCGTGTTGGTGACGCCCAGGGACGAGAAGGCCCGTACACGGGTCGGGTTTGCTGCCCTCGAGTTGCCGAGGGCGCGCATGCCCTTTCCGGCTGTCGATACGGCTCCAGGGAACTTCATGGCGAACCAATTGGGAATTGGGAATTGCAACCTCGATAGCCCAGCTCGGCCTCCACAATTCTTCTCGACCGAGTATATCAGGGCCAATTCGGTGGAACGAGTGATCTCAGGTTATCAGTACAGAGAGGAATTGGAACTTGGAAGCTACCCAGAGGCAGTGAAATACCGTCGTCGGCCATTGCCGGCCCTGTCGGCCGATCACGGCATAGGCGGGGACATATACAGCGTTCGTCCTAACCGGCGGCTAGCTTGGCCAGAAACTCGTTTGACCGCCATTACGGAATCGTTGGCTCATAATTAGATTGTACCTATCTACTACTGCAATATTTAGCTACCTATTTACCTAGATAGACCTGATGACTGTACCCAGTGTATTCCGAGGAACACAGGTCCCATTATGTCATACAATAGAATTGACATGCAGTGGATAGGAACACCCGAGGCTAACCCGAAGCCTTTGAACTTGTTCACATCGCGAAATAGCAATTAAATGTGCAATCCTTATTAGAAGCTGAGGCTCCGCAATGGGATAGTTTCGAGTTGTCGTGTCCGCTCAGAGCCCCCAGAGCCCTCAAAGCCACAGTTTAGGCCTTAAAGACCCTTAAAGATTGCATGCCATCAATCGAAGAGGGTGTCTGGGCGGCTCAAACATCTACTCCACCATCCCATGACAAGGTTGCTTGAGGGGCATCTACAGAGCGAGAAGTCACAGATACCCCTACTGGATCACCTGATAATCCAAAGAACTTTGAATCTTGAAAATCAATAATTTAACTGCACGCAGGAGATGTGAGATACGGAGCATGTAGATTGTATACTAATAGGATAAAGAAGTCTTATTAGGAGTGAGCACAACGGGGAACACATCGATACAGCGAGGTCAGGTCAACGGTGGACCTCCCGCGCCAGACAAGACCATTTGCGAGAAAAGACTCGCCGTTTGTACTGTTAATCAACGCAGGGAGATCTCTTTTGCTGTCTGTAACACCAATTCATACAAGTCCCGTCCCAGTACGCCTACTTCCTTGCTCTTTCCGAATTCAGACTTCTGTGTTGGACCATCGGATGGGCCGTGCAGAGAATGCGCGGTAGGTTCACTTTGTAGGACCACCCACTACTAGAGGAAAAAGGTTACCGAGATGATGCGTAATTTATGACTATATCGTGCCTGCTCCGGAAGCGACCTGCGAGCTACAACAGACCCATGGAAACTGAGGAGGAAGAAATGGGTCGACCGATCGGGATGCCGTCCTGTGTATATCCTCTACTGGTGTCCCGCCTTGCGGAGAGTGGTAGCGAGCCACTCGAGACCCTCGTACAGACCATCACCGGAAGTAGCGCAGGTAGATTGAATGTACTAGATGACCATTAGCGAATAATGAAGCAGAGATGGTGTCGAGAAACATACCCAGGCGCGCTGTCTCAGGCCGTGGAGGCCAAGCTTGTCGGTAATCTCAGCAGCGTTCATGGCATTCTGTCGCACATGTCACATTAGCAAAGGTGGTTTTCCACGTTGATGCAGTAGGCCAACTCACAGGCAAATCCTGCTTGTTGGCAAAGACGAGCAAGATGGCATCTCGAAGCTCATCCTCGTTGAGCATACGTTGCAACTCCTCGCGGGCTTCGACAATACGGTCTCGGTCGTTGCTGTCGACAACGAAGATGATACCTTGTGTGTTCTGGAAGTAATGGCGCCATAGGGGTCGGATCTTGTCCTGTCCACCGACATCCCACACGGTGAACTGGATGTTCTTGTACTCGACAGTCTCAACGTTGAAACCTGCAGATTATCCAGAATACGTCAGCAGTCGAGTATAGGGTGCAGGTGATAGCACCATCTCAAGGGAAATAGGCAGATGGTCCGCATACCAATGGTGGGAATGGTTGTGACGATTTCACCGAGCTTGAGTTTGTAGAGGATGGTGGTCTTTCCGGCGGCGTCGAGACCAACCATCAAGATTCTCATCTCTTTCTTCCCCCACAGCTTGTCGAATATCTTAGAGAACGCGAGACCCATGATGACGTCTTCTGAAGGATGAATATGACGAGAAAAGTATTAGGCCGATATTCTCAACGAGGCGAATGCTTGCGGAACTGTCCAAGGCACGATGTTAGTCTTGTGATGTGACGATGAACGCCGAAGATGATGCAGACAGCGCAGACTTGAAGCGACGATTGGGAAGACGATGCGATATATACGCGTCCTCACACCCCTGAGGACAGATCGATCGTTTGGCTGCGATCAGCGCGATAGCAGCCGGGAAGGGCGGCTAGGGATGCCCTGTATCGCAGATACTCTAGGCTGCCGCGAAAGGGGAAGCCGAAGTGAACAGGTAGACCAGCTGAATGGGCCGGAATTGGGTCCGACAGCAAGGAAAAGCAAGGCTGCGACGACCAGAACACGGACAACGATGACGGCAACGAGAGGCTGGCGGCGGATGGAGCGCGCTTTGTCCAGGGAAAGCGAAAAGCCGGCAACTTACTACTATTCGGCAGCAACAATGAGACCTGCTCGGCGAAGGAGAGATCTCGTCGTGATGCGTTATCAAAGGGGGAGGTTATGCGGAGTGTGATGTACGTAGTGTCAGGATCGGTGAAGAGATGTGTGGATTTAGGTAAAAAGGCCTTTTCGTCGGTCGGTCCTGTCCTATTGCTGGGATGGGCAATGTGGCTGGAGAGGGGGAGGGACAATGACAGGGGCAAGAAAGAGTAGGCACAGCAGGTGGGTAGGTACACGTACAGCAGCAGCAGTACTGTAGTACTATGTAAGTATGTAGCTGGAGGGCAATCAAGAATCCTGATAGAACCTTGCAAGGGAGAGAGAGAGAGAGAGATGGAGAGAGAGCGCCTCCACAGACAAACAGCCCATGCGACCCATGGCTCTAGGTAACTACATAGTACCTACCTACAACCAACAACGTCCGCCAACAATGGCGCAATGCAGCACTGTAGCGTACACCTACGTACGGCATACAGCAGTACCCATAGCAGGCCCACGTGCACTAAACGCTCACGATTGGTGCAGCCTAACCCACCCCCACATTGTCACAGGGAGAAGAACATTAGACAATGAACTCTTGCTCTTGGGAAGTTGTATACTTGTCCAATACCAGTGGGCGACTGGAAGGCCACATCCAAGCCTTGCGGGTCCCAAGTGGAGCTGCGACAGCCAGTCAAAGTACCTCCCAAGTAACCCGACCCCTGCTCCGAGCACAAGCCAGAAAGCACGCTAAGCCTGTCTCATCATCGATGGAATCGCCAAAGTGTCATGTCGAGACCGCTCCTGCCGTTCTGTTTGCGCCTGTGCTCGTCAATAGGGTATCAAACAATCGACGACCTCCCCGACACCGTACCGTCGTCGACGCCTCGAGGTACTGCCACTGCCAGGCAACATGCTCTTCTCCTCCGCCACGCTATTAGCAGCTGCCGGCCTCCTCCAGGCCGTGCTCGGCCACAACATAAATCTTCCCGCCCACGGTCGAGAATGCTTCCACGAGGAGCTCCACAAGGACGATGTCATGACCGTCACCTTCCAGGTCGGCGACAGGGAGTTCGGCAGTGCGGGCAATCTGGACATTGACTTCTGGGTATGATTGGGAGCCTGCTGCATGGGTTGCCGGGAGAATCAATAGCTGACTGGACGGACTGCTCCCAGATCACGAACCCCATCGGCCAATATGAGACCTTCCAAAAAGATGTCTCCAACGGCGACTACTCATTTACTGCGAAGCACGATGGCAGGTTCCTCTACTGCTTCGGTAACGAGCACTGGGGCGCCAACAGCAAGGAGGTGTCGTTTAATGTCCACGGCATCGTCTACGTCTCGGAATCCGATGCTCCGCAAGATCCCCTAGACGTCGAAAGTACGAGGACATCGCCATCGTAAATTCCTGTCCGGGCTATACGCTAACGTTAAAACGCAGTTAAAACTCTGAACGAGCTGATCAGCCAAGTCAAGGATGAACAATCGTACATCGTCATGCGCGAGCGGACCCACCGAAACACGGCCGAGAGCACAAATAGCAGAGTTAAGTGGTGGAATCTTTTTGTTATCGGCGTTGTCATTGGCGAGTCTCTCTTCCAAGTCTGGTGGTTGCGTCGCTTCTTCGAGGTGAAGCGCGTCGTGTAAAGAAAACGGGTCTGGCATCCGGCCTGGAAGCATGGCCTTTCTTGGTCCTGGGTAGTCTGGCGTACTGGGGTCCGAACGAATGGCGGGCTACAAAACGGGTAAACTGGGCGTAGAATATTATTGTACGTTTATGAGAGAATCGAAGTGATCAGACATGGTACTTTATTCCGCCATTTTCCATACCCCTTTTATATCTGATTCGGTCTGAACGGCTCATTATTGTCATAAATACCAAAACTCAAATCAACAGAATACTCAAGGATTGTGTTTTATATATACGTAAGTCCTCTAATATCTACGGCTGTCCTCATACTAACAATGCAACCAGTTACTCGACGTTTCGAGGGAAGCCATTGAGGCCAACCATCAGCTCAGGGGAACCCGCAATCTCCTGCTCCCTGGCCTTCATCTCATCAACATCCCAATTAGCAAACACAAACTTGTTCTTGAGGAACTTGGCCTCATCACTAGCTGCCCAGACTAGGAAGTGAGCTGGTAGGTTGACTAAATAGCACCGGTTGATGCTGTTAGCAGATAAAATCTTACAAGATCCGGCATCTAATCAAGGCTAAATAGATGGTGGAAAGGAGGGAGACGAAGAAAAGAAAATCAATGGGACTTACTATCATCACCGGGCCAGTCAAGGCCCGACTGGGCAACCATCCTCTTTCCGCCCTCGGTACCCGGCACGATGCCCGGGTGCACCGTAATAACGCGAAGCCCGGGGTTTTCGGCCCCGAAATACTCCATGAGCTTCACGAGAGCCAGTTTGCTGACCGTGTACCCGGACACTATAAGATTCAGGTATCAGAGATCAAACAACTCCGCCAGAATCGCGGGGTGGGGGGGGGGGGCAAAAAAAGACTCAGGGATTGGCATGGCATACTGGGCATCTGGGCAGGGAAGAAGGCGCCAGCGGTGCCGAGCTGTAAGACGACGGCCTCGGGGCTAGCATGGGAGGCGATGGCGCGCGCGAGCGTCGCCGCGCCGAGGACGTTGACCTCGAACCCGCTCCACCACTCCTCCAGGTCTCCCTGGCCCTTCCCGGCGACGGGCGCGAGGCTGGGCTGGTAGCCCGCGCAGTTGATGACCACGTCGACGGACGAGCTCGCCCCGAACGCGTCCCTGGCGCCCGCGAAGACGGCCTCGAGTGCCGCGGCGTCCCGGGTGTCTGCTACAAACGTCACGACGGCGGCCTCGGGATACTGCGCCTTCAGCTCCGAGACGAGGGGCGAGAGCAGGTTCACCCGGCGGCTGACGAGCGCGAGCCGCTCGCAGCCTGCTTCGAGGAAGGCGCGCGCCGTGGCTTGGCCGATGCCGCTCGAGGCCCCGGCTATGAGGACGCTCTTGGCCGCTGCCGAGAGGGCGGGCAGCTTTGGCGAGATGGAGCCGTAGGGGGCGGAGTGGTTGGTCTTGGTGTAGTTCATTGTTGATGGTTAGAATATATATGAGAATTTGTTGAAGATAGGGGGGATATGAGTAGCGGAAATATCTCGAGGCTGGAGCTGGGAGAGATCTTGCTTGATGGGTAGTTCAGTTGCGGTTGATGGTGAAGAAGAGAAGACTGGTGTGTGACATGGCGAAAGAGCGTCTCGAGGACAACTCTCGTCTATCCTTATATATGTTCATCATCCTTTAATCTCCACGAACTCGAACTCGACGACGTCTGAACATCAGGGGAGAATGTTAACGCTCTCGCTCCGCGATGCTTACTTACTCAGGGGGCTTTTTGTAAGCAAGCGCGGAACTACGCGCTCTAAGTCTGCTGGGTGATCATAGTTCATGCTTTTCTTGCAATAGACAAGGTCTCTTCGACATTTCGGCGATAACCAGGATGAGTAATTAGAATGGCCACAGGGCCCTATTTTGTGCTCGTTATGGATACTTTGCTTGTGATGGCTGTACCGACGACGTTTCGTTGCTTGGTCACTAGCGCGGGCTGGTTCCGCGGTGTAGACCAAGATGAATAATAATACGCCAGCATAGCAACACCACACACCGTCGCGGACGTTTGCATTACAGCCACGCTTAAGCAACACCTATCGTTCTGTCACTCCCGTAGTAAATGAAAAGGGACGGGAAAATAAGAAGGACAAAATCATTCCAATCAGGTCTCCCAGCCATGTCAGAAGCGACAACCTGGCTGGAAGTGTAACCCCAAAGCCCCAAACTAGTCGACTTCGGCATCTCACAGCTAAACGACAGTCGAGTGCTCAAGCTCCTTGAACTCTCCGGGAATTCCAGTTGCATAAGTTACTCATACTCTGAACCTCTAGAGTTGAGCTCAGGCGAAGCAAGGACTCGGGCTGACTCCTTTTAGCCGGGGTGGAGGGTGTTGGTGAGGAGGTAGAAACGTAGCGTGTCGTGTCTCTTTCAGCTTAAGGGACTGGATAGAGAAGTTTGCAGAGACAACTCTACACAGTTGTCAACTCTCATAGTGATACACGGGAAAGTGTTCATAGATTAGGTTGTGTACTCTTCCTTGTGCAACATAACCACTTACAAGTCGTGGTTATGTGAAAGTTGAGGAAAGGGGGGAAGCGGTTGCGTAGTGACAGAACTCTATATATATCAGGCCGCAGCAAGAAAGTCGGCAAGTAGGAACAGCCTCTAGATTACGCAGTTTCTTCCATTTACAGACGCAGAATTAAACACTGGCGTTGTTTAATTCCAGCGGCAGTACACCCAATTTTAGCAGTAAGAATGAGGGATTCGGGTCACGCCATGGTTTATAGGATTTTGCGACCCTGAGGTACGCTGAAGATATAAGATGCCTAAATCACAAGTGCCTTTTTCGGTCATAAAAGATAACATGCTGGTCCAACGCCACGAATATCGAGAGAAATTTTGTCGCTTACACAGAAAACTAACCCTGACTATGCGGTGGATTTTAATATTTCCTACCCTATTCAGCTATACCATGATTGGTAAGTTAGGAGGGGAAAATACCATGTTTTCCTTAGATCAATTTCCTACGGCCGAGATATAATTCGTCATAGCGTTCATTCGCTCCGTAGTTAGTTTGAGCGACACGCGAAGCAATTCCTGCGCAACCTCATTTTCTTCGTCCTGGAGTCGGTTCCAGCTATCGGTGTCCATGATCCAGACCACGCAGTCTTTAACGGCGCGGACGGTGGCGGTACGAGTGGTTTCCGAAAAGAAAGGCAATTCCCCACACGTAGTGCCCTGGACAATTGGCTCCGATAAATAACCTTGCGGTGTTTCATATTCAGCGTGCAGCTCGCCTCTCTCTAATAAATAGAAGCCTTTGGCTTTTTCTCCACGATGGTATAGAATTGTACCAGCTGAAAACTCCTTGCGGGAAAAGTACGGCTTAGCTCGGAACCAGAAGTCTTCGTTTTTCTGGCTCACATTATGGAAGACCTATATTTACGAAACTAGAGTTAGTAATTGCCGTTTGCGCAAAATATCATCAAAGGATTCGGGAGCTTTCAGAAGTAACAGGAGCAAATAAATCCCCAAATTAGGCAACTCATGCTAATGGAACACGGCAAAACGGAGTATAGGACACTCTAGGGTACTGACCTGTAGCATAAGTCTGAGAGGCTCGCTTATGCTCTGCCATCTAGTTGTACGTCGAATTTCTTGTTGTGTTAACACATTTCTTGCCGCCTCGTGCAGATGATGCCTCCTTGGGGACTGTGATAGGAAGTCGAAGGCTTGGGTTTGGGTGGTGGAACCATTCTTTAGTACATCAAGATTCTTGGAAGGCGAAGGTCGAGTTACTCTCAGCGCCTCTTGATTAGCGTAGAAAGTCTTGAGCTGTTCGTTTTCGCAGCTTTCCAGTGCTGAGTTTAAGTCGGGCATAAATTTGACATCGATGCCATCGGATCCAAGGCCAACTACTCTCAGATCTAAACCCACACTGCTTCCAGCATCTTTACCGCTGACGAGAAGATGTACGCCTTTGCCGTGTAGCAGCCTACTAATAGTCTTGAATCCTTCGGCGGCCGAGAAATCAATACCCGTGACATGTCGCAGGTCGAGAATCATGTATCTGATGGGGCGTTGCTTGAATGCATCATCGGAAATCAGCTCCCGAATTTTCTCCTCCACGCCAACAATAGTCCCAAAAAAAAGAAAACCAGACAATTTAATAACGTAAGTCTGCGTCCCAACTTTATGCAGATAATGATGTTGCGAAGGGTTGCGTCGAACCATTGACCCAACCTGGTCACCCGTGTATGTCGCTCGGATCGCAGATACTTGCGATGCATGGAAGATTGCTGAAACAAAGGCTAAAATTATGCCAACAAAGATACCAACCACGAAGTCGTAGATGCCCATAGTCAGCACAATGACTACTATCTGCGAATGGGGTTAGCAAACATCGATTTAGAGGAGCCCCGCTATAAGGCACTTACTGTTAGGTACTCGACTAACTTTAACTTCCGTCGTGGTGCCACCAAAGCATCCAACAGCAACTCAAATCCAAGGACAAAGATTAGTGTTCCTACCATCATGACGGGAATGAAACCAATGGTTGCTGGTCCAATAGTCATCACCACAAAAGTTAGCGCGGCCAGAAGGAAGCCAGCCAGCCGGCTGTCACCCCCTGACCTCATGAAGAATATGGTGTTCGCAAACACCAGGTAGTTTTGTATGCTACCTGCAAGTCCGGAGACAAGGTTAGAAACACCGTGAAGCTTGAGCTCATGGTCCAGTTTCAAATTGTCTTCACCTGCGTTCTGTGCCAAAGCAGGGACGTTGATAGGAACGTGCAACAAGCTGAAAAAGGTCAAAGCAAACATGGCTCCCAGTGTGTCCACGATTGCGCTCCAATGAACCAGTTCAAACTCTAAGCCTTTAAGTTAGTATAATAGCAGTGGCAATTGACATGTTCGACCTTACTGTAGAGTGTCCAGAAGTACCACCAAGGCTGGTCGGCCTCGGGTGGCTCGAAAATCCATCCTGTTTCTCTTAGGTGTTCAGGACTCAGACTGTCAAACGACAGCACAACAAAATAGAAAACGAAAGGAACAGAGAGAATATAAGCTGGTAAGACGTAGCGAGATGTGAGTTTTCGCTGTAGTCCGAAGAGGAGGATGGCGAGAGCAAGGGGAATCAACCAAAGAGGAAGTGTGTCTATTTCGAATAGTCGCCGAGCTGTTTCTAGGTCGTAGTGGAATTCACCTAGTCGAGCCGACACTTCGAAGCCTGTGACAATGAGGAACCAGCCCACTCCACCAATACAACCTATTAGGATGTGACGAGGAATGAAGCCTATTATGTACCCCAATTTAAATCGGCCCATTAGGTAAAAAACGACGCCTGTCAGCATAGAGCTAATCGCGAAAGACGTGATTGTAGTTGCAATCACAGCATCTGGCTTGTCTTCGCCAACGACAGCAGTTATCGTAGCTGCCATGCTATGGAAGAAGGGAACGACCTCAATCTGAGCATGGTTAGTACGGTACAAGTAAACATACAGTGGTACTTACAAGTTCTGACCCGACACCGCCTTTAAATATACTCCCGGCTGAGAATGTCAGTTGTGCGACGATGGTACTGACGTAGAATATTGAAATCCCGGCGGGGCCTAGGCTCGCGAAAATAGGATTGCTAAGAGGAAACAGAATCATGCCTTGCAAATCATTAGCGGGGGCTACCGGAACTACCAAGGCGGTAACTCACCATATGAAAGAGCGTCCAGAATGTTGAGGAGCAACCCTACTATGACGGCTGGTAAGCAATGTAAGGGGCTGATGACAGCTTTGTCCCAAATCGTCTTCTTGTCCCACGCTTTCGGATTCATGGCAATGCCAAGACCGCGTATTCTTTTCCTAGCCATTTCTCTTATTGACGACCGAATACATCTCCTTTTTTGGGGCTTCTGATCTTCAAGGTCCTCCAGGTCAACTGGGGATCGGGACCTATGCAACTTAGGGTCCAGCAAGGGTGTTATCTCCGATGCGCCCTCACTCGCGCCTGGGTTTGGCTCGGCTAACTCTGCGTTCAATGACATTGTGCTCATGGAACGTGGACTCCATAGCCTGTCGTCGTACGTGCTATCGTCTATATAATCGGACGGTGGTAGATCCTCGAGGGGCGATCGTCGAAGCATGCTTGTCAACATGGAAGGACCAACATCCTCCGTGGTGTCTGTCTCGCCGTCAGGCGAAGGTGGTTCTGAAACCTCTTCTATTCTGTCGGTATGGCTATATCGAGTATCATCGTTTACTATGTGGTCGTTGTTGAGTGGTGATGAATTAGATGATCTTTGAGTCAGGAAAGCACTTTGTTTGTCTTCCTTGTTGGCCAGGATGTATGAAGCGAGTTGTGCGGTGTCTTCGCGAACACTCCGGGCGAAACCGGCACTGTCAACGGGCGCTAACGAGACATGTTAGAAGAAACGAGAACGGATTATCCAGAAGAGTTGAGAACGCACAGAGATGGTCCTGTGTGGAGCCAGGTATAAAAGACCTTGTTGGCTCTCGGTGATTGGGCGAACTGAATGAAGATGAGAACTGTCTTGAATCGGCTGGCCCTGACGCAAGACGGGCTGGTTGCTGGCTGCTGCCATGGGCAAATTCTCCATCATCCGAGTGCGAACCAACAGAGGGAGACCTCCGAGCCCAGGTAAAGCCAAATGATGGGGCAGACATGGCCGTCACGGCGCTGGGTCTACGAGAAGGTAAGCTACATGAAGTGACAGCAACAGGCTCGCTAAGAGATATGTGTGAAACCGGTTGAGTATCCAGAGAGCCACGTAATTATATACAGAAATAGAGGCACAGAAAAGGTAGTATAGTGGGGACCTCTTAGAGGGACCTGCAGATAAGGTAGCTAGACGTTGCTATAGTACGTAGTGAAGCAATGAAGCAACCTGTGATGTCGAAGCTTAAGGTAAGCTATGTGCATGTATATATCCAGGTGGTCGAGCTGCCATGTAAGGTGACGCTCTCGAAACGGGAAGCGAGGTGTCAAAGCTTAACCTAAGAATCTCGAAGGGAAGATACGTAGGCACCTTATCTAGAAGCGCGAAATGTAAGTGAAGAGGATTCGTCGGATTGAACAATTGGATCGACGATGGCGACTATATCACGGAGCCAGATAAATGGGTAGGTAGCGGCTTGCTTCCTCATATACCAATACATACCTAGGTACTACGGTATGTAGACTACCTTAGTTACATAGTTAGTCGCTTATGAAGATACTAAGTACCTAGGTACTTAAGTAGGTCCACCGGTTTGGCTGCATGTCGTGCAGATAATGGGGCGAACCGAGCTTGATAAAATTTTGAAGGAGACCCGCACTAGAGGTTATCAGTCTTCGACAGGGGACTCAGGTCCCCAGCAATTCGTACTGTATACCTATAGATCTAGAACTTGCGTCACCTGCATTTAAGAGCCCGGCCCGATGATGTTTCACGACTCAAAAATGTGCTTATAGGTACCATAGCTGTCTATACCTCGGTAAGGCATCTCACCTAGGTAGTATCTAGGTGTCAGGTTTATTCCAAGCCATGTTTTCCAACATGCATTGGCGCGTGTCGATCGTAGTGACCATTTATTGTCCCATGTCCTTTGGGCTAGTATATACACCGATCGCGGTCACCAATTATCCTTCTTTCCGAAAAATGAGGCACTGACACAAAGGAAAAACATCATTTTCATAGGCTATGTGTTGTTCGTCGACAATATGCCGTCATGTGTCGTCAGCATTTCCTTTGTGACGTGCTACAAGGCTTGGGGAAATCAGTGCTACCGGTCTTGCGCCCAATTTCGTCCAGCGTACGGAACTCGTGGTCCTTGAGTAGGTTGCATTTTCTAACGATGCAATGTGGTAATCGTACGAGGACCCTACAGGCAATCGTTTACGTCGAGCTCGTCGATCAGTGACTGGATGTAGCCCTTCTAGGCATACATACCCCTTGAAGAACTCTTTAACACTGTCAAATCCATGAAACCTCGTGACTTTCTCCAACAATCCTCAGCCTGAAATGAAGGACGGGCGGCCATTCTATGCGACGTTAGGTGAGGTTGGAAGCAGAAATCGATCTGGGGTCTCATTGGTGAATTCGATGGCCGCTACCACGCCCAATCCCTGCGCAGCCTGCGGCTCATGGACGTTGTAGTTCTCCATTATTGGATAGTTTCTGGATAGTATCTGATGTATACATATACACTAGTTCACACGTGCGCTCCTCTTGGCCGTTTGGTTTTCGCGTCACTTAAGTCCGCAGTGACATACCGGGAAATGGTAACACTAGGGCTACGTAATGAGTTCGTCTAACGCTTTACAAACCTGGAGGGCATACTGGTACGGCCATTCACTGGCCTGCACATGTCTCAGCATTCACATTTAAATGGCGTGGGCAGGTACGGAACGTACAGGGTCCCTTGGTGTCATCGATTTTCGACCCTGTAGGTGGATAGACGCCTTGCATCGTGTTACGTAAACGAAACTCTGGCATTCGCCAATTCCCCAACACCGGTAATTGTAGCGGGACGGGCCTCAGGTAAGAGTCCCTATTGGCCTTCGTTAACCTCTTCGACTGCGAGCTGAATGCAACAAAATGCAACACCAAAAGAAAACCCGGTGTCAGGTGTGCGCTTGGGCACGTTCCCCGCAGAACCAAATGTTTGATATTATGGGCATTCAATTGCTACAGTGTCAGCAACATGAAGCTGGGGGGCGTAGAAGTAAAAGGCCTACTTGACTTTGCATCAACGAGAGAGTGGCATTTGGGGGATTGATCACTGCGTGCAATGGGAAAGGTGAAGGGGCATCTGCGTGAATACCGAGCCATCTGCATCATGCCATGGGGTGATTCCTTGGGGATAAAGTCACCGGGGTAGTAGCCCGGAAATCGTGACCAATCCTTCTGCAAAGAGAGGTCTCGTGCCGGACTAGAGCATTGACATGAATTATCGACTGAATATACTTTGGGCTGCTGCGCCTCGTCCCAAGCAGGCATTCGAGTCGCGCAGCTAAAAAATTGCGTCGACATCCGATGCCGGCTATCATAAGGGCCCAACTCCTACTTGGACACAACGAAGTGTAAGGGCCTTAGCCTCTGGCACTATAGCGGCCGTTACGATGTGACCAATCGAAGGTCTTCTGCAGGAAGAACTGCGTTGGCCAGCTTGGTAGCTTCCGTTCTCTAATTGATTCGGTCAGGACTGACCGCAGAGACACACTCGGGCCCGAAAACGAGTTTCTGACTGATGATAATGAGCACGATGCCTGACTCCTCTACAGCTCAACAGCTCAGCTGAGCTTCTGTAGATAGCCTTGTGCGATTAAGCGTTCGACATCCCCTTGCCGGACATAGAATTGGCTATTCTTTGTCAAGGTAATGGCTCTTTAACGAAGCGTAAGTGGCTATTCAGTAAACGAGAGGGGTCGTGCCTTCGCTGCTTACCCATATTCTGTTTGGATCTCTCCAGCGTCCTTTAAGACTCGTACGTCGATGAACAGATCTCGTGGAGGTTCGAGGCTCCCGGTCAGATCGATGTCGGTCCACTGCCCTTTGTAGGCGGCGAGAAGATCGCTGTACTGCCGAACATAATCCTCTTCTTGCGGGCTCAGATTATTCATGCTTCCGTCGCCGTTTGCTATGTTGGACGCGCCACCGGTGTTTCCCGGGTCGTCCCTAGCTTGCTGGCCAGCCAAGTCAACCACATCATACCCTTTCCATACCAACTCCTCGAGTCTGTCCGTTCGCGTGTGGTGGTAGGCGAGCAGGCATCTTTTATTTCTTCGCATCGATAGGTGGTTCACTAACAAGGTGCATGCGACGGCCTGGTCGTCGGTGGGATGGAAAGAGCCCTGGAAAGGTTCCAATAGAGCGGCGACGTCTTTGTCCAGATCACGCACTTCCCGAGTAACGGCGCGGACTAACTCGGTTTGATAGGGCGGCAAATGGGCCAAGTTCTGGGTGCGTTTGGCCTGCTGGACCTGTCATACTTATTAGGCCGAGTTTAGTTGCCGGCGGGGCACAGTTATGGCAACTCACGAGTTTGTTTCCAAGATGGCCGTACATGGCTGGAAAAGTACGGATTGGGAGAATGACGTATGGAGGTTTGTATGCTGTAGCTGGGACAGAATGACTCTCCCTCGAAGTAGACGGCAACAAGTTAGAGGCGCCTCTATATGCCTTAGGTAAATCGATTATTCTGAATACGCGTCTAGTCTAGTTAATAGCAAGCGCGTTTGGAAAGGTACAGTGGATGAGGCCAAAATTGCGCTACGCCAAGACCCCAATTTAGATTGATAACGGGAGCTGGTTGGGCGTTAACACTATATAGGGCTCTGGGTCTGGGCTCCTAAACCTTATAACCCTATAACCATCAGGCTTATCACACTATCACTCACTATGCGATTCGCTATTAGGTACTCAATTTCGCCGATAACACCACCGTACTAAGAGATCTAATTACACAGTACGAGATTAAATAAGTTACAGCTTGGAACTTCGAGTGAAAGATTTGGGCACGGTACAAGTATATGATTTTGGACGCTGCCTCTGTACATATGAAATAGGCAGGTGGGGTTGGAGCCGAAGCTGGGCAAGCCTTCTGGCCGAGGTGGGGTTTGAAGGTTCCGGCAACGCAACGGTGCCTGCGGGTCCCTGAGCTCAAAGCTGCGCAGACAAACTCCCCTCAGCTATCGGACAAGGCACCGCGAAATTTTGGTGGGGTTGAACTGGCTGAGCCGATTGAACCCCGCCACGAAATTTTATAGCCTCGTCCAGCTGCTGTACCTACCTGTCTGTGCCGGCCACACACTTCTTGTCGCATTCTAATACAAGTCGTTCAAACTTGCCGAGGCGGGATATCATATCGAAGTTAAAAGTTGAAAGTACATGCCCTTTATCATCAACCAGCATTACATATAAACCAGACCCATGCTGACTTGGATGGCTTTCATTTAGTTCTCTGATTTGCAACGCACGACTCAGTCGCAAATCGCCAAGATACCTCTTAGCACCATGTCTCAGAGGATCGCCATCCTCTCTGTCTACGACAAGACAGGTCTCCTGGATCTGGCCAAAGGCCTGATTCAGCAGAACGTCCGAATCCTAGCCTCTGGCGGTACCGCTCGGATGATCCGCGAATCTGGGTTCCCTGTTGAGTAGGCAGTCGTGCTGATATTGTTATCACTCTTGCGCATCCGTTCTGACGTCTTGAAAGGGACATCTCGGCCATCACCAAAGCTCCCGAGATGCTCTCCGGGAGAGTGAAGACCCTTCACCCGGCGGTACACGCCGGTATACTCGCTCGCAACCTCGAATCCGACGAGAAGGACCTTGCAGAACAAAGCATTGACAAAGTCGACTATGTCGTCTGCAACCTGTATCCCTTCAAGGACACCATCGCGAAGCCCAACGTGACAGTTCCTGAAGCTGTTGAGGAAATCGATATTGGCGGCGTCACCCTCATCCGAGCAGCCGCAAAGAACCACGCCCGTGTTACCATTCTCAGTGACCCCCAGGACTACCCTGCCTTTCTAAAGGAACTAGAGCAAGGCGAGATCAAAGAATTGAGCCGCAACACGTATGCGCTGAAGGCCTTTGAGCACACGGCTGATTACGACACCTACATATCAGCATTTTTCCGCTCGCGCTACGCCGATGGTCAGCAATATCTGGCCCTGCGGTATGGCGCCAACCCTCATCAGAAACCTGCCGTCGCATATACGTCATCCACGGGTCTTCCTTTCAAGGTCTTAGGCGGATCACCCGGTTATATCAATCTACTAGATGCGCTGAACAGCTGGGCTCTAGTTAAGGAGCTGAAAAAGGCGTTGGGGAAGCCCGCCGCCGCGAGCTTCAAGCACGTATCACCTGCAGGTGCCGCGATTGGCGTGCCGCTGAGCGCAGACGAGCGCAAGGTGTATTTCGTTGACGACATCCAGGGCATTGAAAGTTCCGGCCTCGCCCAGGCATACGCACGTGCCCGGGGCGCCGATCGCATGAGTAGTTTCGGAGATGTCATTGCTCTAAGTGACATAGTCGATGTCCCCACGGCTAGCATCATCTCTAAAGAGGTCTCCGACGGTGTCGTCGCGCCTGGCTATGAAGATGCTGCCCTCGAAATCCTGAAGAAGAAGAAAGGAGGAAAGTATCTTGTTCTTCAGATGGACCCCGAGTACCAGCCCGACACCATGGAGACCAGAACTGTCTATGGGGTTACTCTCGCCCAACATCGTAACGATGTTGAGATCTCACCTGATTCATTTAAGCGGACTGTGACGCCGAAGGACTTCACCATTCCCGAGTCAGCTGCCAGAGACTTGACTGTTGCCACCATCGCCCTGAAATACACGCAAAGCAACTCGGTCTGTTACGCCAAAGACGGTCAGGTCATTGGATTGGGCGCCGGGCAGCAATCTCGTATTCACTGCACTCGTCTTGCCGGTGACAAGGCCGACAATTGGTGGCTCCGCTTCCACCCACGGGTCCTCGGCATCAAGTGGAAGAAGGGCACCAAGCGCCCGGACAAAAGCAACGCAATTGATCTACTAGTCAGCGGCGAACTACCCAAGTCAGGCCCCGAACGTGAGCAATTCGAGGCCGTCTTTGAGGAGGTGCCCGCGGCATTCTCCGAGGAAGACCGTAATGACTGGCTCAGCAAGCTCGGAGACGTCGGCGTCTCGAGCGACGCTTTCGTAAGTCACCATGTCCCTCCCTGTTTTCGCAACACATACACGGTTTGTCCATCCTGCTAATGCACAATACTTTAGTTCCCCTTCATCGACAACATCTACCGTGCACATCGCTCCGGTGCCAAGTACATCGCGGCACCCGGCGGCAGCCAAAACGACTCCGCCGTGTACGAGACTGCCGAGAAGCTCGGTATCGTCTTCGTGGAGCAGAACATCCGCCTCTTCCACCACTAAATCCAAATTCGGCGTTGTGGGCTGTCTTTTGCCATGGGTAATGATGAAGTCAAAAATAGGGGAAAATTGAATTCTTGGGAATGAATGACCAGCTCAATAGAGCTAGGAGTGATGAGATAGCTTACGAAAAGGGGTTTAGATAAGATGATACGTTGAGAGCTCCGTTTTATTGATTGTATAATAATAGTACCTACGAAGATTATCTAAAGTTAGGTCCGAATTCGAAGTGACACCCTTAATACTGTAAGTAGTATCAAGTAAGAACATCGCAGGACGAGTTAAGGCATTTATCACTTACAATAACCGATGGTCTAAGCGGCACCGGGCGCTCAGGGGGCGATGATAGCGCTTAATGTGTAGCACATAGAAAAGCATTGTCATTGTTCAGAGTTGGTCATTCATGATGGCACCCTAGCATTATGTTCGTAGCCCCTTGACCTCTATGTGAAGCTCCTTTTGTGGAGATTTTTGCCCTAAGTCATCCCCACTACCCAAGCCTCATTACTGTCATCAAACATTGTTGCCCGTAGCTGTAATGTCGTTCTCTCATGCAATACGTCAATGTGGCTTTTGCTGGATGCCAGTTTTTTTACGTTATTTATAGCTTCTGCATGGCAGCCTGTGAAGTCGTTAGAACCGGTAATGATACTAGAGCGTGATAATACCTACGATATCGGTGGACTGCACGTAGTCCTCGAAGCCTTGGATCTCCTCCTCGAGATCACTGAGCGAGATCTTCTCGTCTTCAATGACCAAGTTGATCTGCAGCTTCTTGATACCGAAGCCAACAGGCACCAATTTGGAAGCACCCCAAACTAGACCATCCTTTTCAATGCTTCGGACGGAGGCCTCGAGGGCGGCCATATCGGTCTCGTCATCTAGCGAAGGCTCAGTTAGCGGATGGCGTAGTGTCGCGGGTAACGCGAAACAACTTACCCCAAGGCTTGACATCCATTGTGACAACAGACTTGGCAGCTACCTTAGGCTTGGCAGACTTCTTCTCTCGGTAGGCAGCCAGACGCTCCTCACGAACACGGACGGCCTCAGCATCCTCTTCCTCGTCGTCACTACCGAATAGGTCGACGTCGTCATCATCACCTCCCTCCTCAGCGGCCGGCGCCTTTGCGGGGGTTTCAGTGGCCTCAGCCTCATCGGGGCCGTAGGCGGTGTAGGGCTTGGACGCATCGCCGGACAAAGTCGCGAACTCATCCTCGAAAGAGGCGATGTGCTTGTACCATCTAGCGGCATGGGGGTACCGGGAGGCATCAGGGGCAGATTTGATGGCCTTGAAGACGGCGACATCGGCTTGAGAAGGAGATTGTCTTGGTACCCAAGTCAGTAACGGTCATTGCGACACTACAATGTCCCACAGAAGAGAAGAAAATAGGGCAAGGGGCTACGAATTCAGAGTCGCACAGAGTGCTATTGTGTGTTTCCTCCTTTGACAGGGTCTTAAGCTGCTCAGAAACACGGACCAATGTTCTCATCATGATGGCGGGTAAACAGAAAAGGCTGTTGTTGAGGGGTTGACGGCGATCAAGAAAACAAGAAGCGCGCCGAGGATAAAATTACTGAGACCTACCCAACGATGTATGATCGAGTGGCCAACCAGCCGGTGAGCACTGATTACCCTGTTAGCTTTCCAGAACCGATCATGGCGCAATGAGTTGTTCTTGCAGTCGGACAAGATGCCGGAAACACATGTCCGGCACGCTTTGCGAAGCAAGAAACTGGAAACCAAGGCGACGCTCTCAACTTACAGGTCAGACCACTGTCGGTGAGGAGATCGATGAAACCCATTTTGACGTATGGAGAGTGAGAGAAGGAATTCGGGACGGGCGAAGTGAAACAAGTGAGGGTATCTTGATAAAGGGACGAGGAGAAGAGAACGGCCTGTGAAGAATGAGAGGAAAAAAAGGAAGGGTAGGTGGGGCAACTTAGAGAAGGAGGAGATGAAATCTGTATTTTCGAATTTTTCCCAGGAGCAGGTCCAGTGCCCAGGTGCTGGGATTGGGCCAGTAATTGGGCTCTGGGTTGGCACGGTGCGCTACAGCAACAGGCACTAGCTAGCCTAGACCTTGACTCCGCACCCTTTGCCCCTCCTCTCGGTTCAGGTGGTTTCCAAGGCACAGTGTTCCTGCCCAGAGTAGGCAGCATCTTGTTCTGATCTGGGCATCGGTACATCGGTACAGGCCATATGTACCTGGGTACGGGACCTTTATCTTATCGATACGCTACCTCCAGGAAGCTCGGAAGCTAGGAGGAGGTACCAGGCAGGTCCACTGGAGTTAGCGAGCACCATCTTGGCATTTCCAGAAAGCTCTCGAGGAGCTCCTGACAACAACGTGATAGAGGGAGGGTGGCGGTCGTGCCAGCCTACCTACTTAAACGTTTTATTCTTCTCTTCCATCCCTTTGGACCATGCAAAATTTCCGTCAAACTTACAATTGTCTATAACTTTCCCGAGTTTTACCATGTTAGCCAAGCGGAATCTTGTCTCGTCGTCGCGACGGTCCTTCGCGGCGGCATCAAGAGGACTTGGACGGTCTGACGGAACCCTCCCAATACGTGCCAGGCTTGCGCTCCCCGCCGTAATACCCAGAACCGCTCGGGTATCCCTGCCCGTACGTACGTTGCGCACCTACTCGAGTGGCCGACCCCATCCACCCGGCGGTACTCACCGCATGAATCTCGGCGGCGAGCCGGAGAAGCCTGCGCTCGAACAATACGGTGTCGATCTTACCGCCAAGGCAAGAGACGGGAAGCTCGACCCGGTCATTGGGAGAGACGACGAAATACAACGGACGATACAAGTATTATCACGACGGACAAAGAATAATCCGGTATTAATTGGAAGTGCCGGTACGGGAAAGACAGCCGTATTAGAAGGCCTGGCGTTGCGGATAGTTCGGGGAGACGTTCCAGAGAGCATCAAAAATAAGAGAGTGATATCTTTGGATCTGGGGTCTCTCATTGCAGGCGCCAAGTTTCGAGGCGACTTCGAAGAGCGGTTGAAGAAAGTTTTGACCGAAGTTGAGCAAGCCCGTGGGGAAGTCATTTTGTTCATCGACGAATTACACATATTACTGGGCCTTGGCAAGGCCGAAGGGTCAATCGATGCCTCCAATCTGCTCAAGCCCGCGCTATCCAGAGGCGAACTGCAGTGCTGTGGTGCTACTACACTCAACGAATACAGGCAGATTGAGAAGGATGTGGCATTAGCGCGCCGTTTTCAACCGATCCTGGTCAATGAACCTAGCGTGCAAGACACCATTAGTATTCTCAGAGGTATTAAGGAAAAGTACGAGGTTCATCATGGCGTTAGAATTACGGATAACGCCCTTGTGGCAGCCGCGACCTATTCGAACCGTTACATAACCGACCGATTTCTCCCGGATAAGGCAATCGACTTAATGGACGAAGCGGCGAGCTCCTTACGGCTACAGCAAGAAAGTAAGCCTGAGGATATAATGCGCCTTGACCAGAAGATTATGACGATCCAGATCGAGTTGGAAAGTTTGCGGAAGGAAAAAGACGTGGCAAGTCGAGAACGCCGAGAGAAGTTAGAATCAGACTTGAAGAAGCTCCAAGAGGAGGAGAAAACACTCACAGAAAGGTGGGAAAAGGAGAGGGGCCAGATTGAAGCCTTGAAGAAAGTGCAAGAAGACCTCGACAAGGCACGCATCGAACTGGAACACGCTCAAAGAAGTGGGGATTTCGCCAGCGCCTCCGAACTGCGCTTCGGGGTAATCCCCAACCTTGAGAGCAAGCTGCCGAAAGATGGCGAGAGGGACTTAGAGACTCAAGGCCCAGGCACCCTAATCCACGATTCTGTGACTGCCGACGACATCGCAGCCGTGGTCTCAAGAGTTACTGGAATACCCGTGTCAAAGCTTACATCTGGCCATGTCGAAAAACTCATTAACATGGAGGATACCCTCCGGGAGTCGGTACGAGGGCAAGATGAAGCTTTGAAAGCTGTTGCGAACGCAGTGCGAATGCAGCGCGCCGGCCTCAGCGAGGATAACAGGCCCTTAGCAAGCTTCTTCTTTCTAGGCCCTACTGGTGTGGGCAAAACCGAACTGTGTAAAAAACTTGCTAGCTTCTTGTTCTCGACCGAGCAAGCGGTCGTGCGATTCGACATGAGCGAGTTCCAAGAGAAGCACACAATTTCAAGATTGATCGGAGCCCCGTCGGGTTATGTTGGCTATGACGATGCTGGCCAGCTAACAGAGGCGGTGCGGCGGAAGCCGTATGCAGTTCTTCTTTTCGACGAGTTTGAAAAGGCTCACCGAGATATATCGTCCCTACTACTACAAGTCCTCGACGAAGGTTACCTGACGGATGCCCAAGGGCACAAGGTCGACTTCAGAAATACCATAATTGTTCTTACGTCTAATCTCGGAGCGGATATCCTTGTGGGTAACAACCCTATCCATCACTACTCGGAGACACCGGAAGGCGATGTCAGCCCAGATGTGCGAAAAGCGGTTATGGACGTAGTTGCGGCCAATTACGCACCCGAGTTCTTGAACCGTATTGATTCGTTCATTATCTTTAAACGACTGAAGCTTGACGCTCTTCGCGACATTGTCGATATCCGACTCCGCGAGTTACAGCAGCGCCTCGATGACCGACGCATCAAGCTCAATGTTAACGACGAGGTGCGCGTATGGCTCGCCGAGCGTGGATATGATTCAAGATTCGGCGCTCGACCGCTCAACCGCCTTATCACAACAGAAATCAGCAATGACCTTGCTAGCAAGATTATTAGAGGAGAGATCAGGCGCGGCGATACTGCTGGTGCCCGCATCAAGGAGGATAAGAGCGGGTTGGAAATCTTTACAGAGCAGTCCGCTTCAGAGGCTGCTTCTGAGTCTGGGTCGGAATCCCAAGATGCATCCATTTAATGCCGTTAGTCCCAAAAGTCTCTACTAATATGTAAATTTGCATGTATGAAAAAGCATCGGTGGCGTAGTCGACGGAGTCACCGAAAGAAACCTTGATTTTGACATTTGGTTTATAACGTAATCATGTATCAGGATATGTATATAAAAACCCAACTGATAAATACTGCCATCAACCAAACTCGTATTATGTTATGCCCTACCAGTGTTAAGCAACCCGGGATGGTTTTGATATAATAATATTACAGTCAGTTCTCTTAAATTGTCCTTCGTCAAGGGACCTTAGATAAACTATCGCCGCAACTCCTATTTGTAACCCCTCATCTCAATTTACCGGTTTATCTTAGGTAGGTTCTCTACTTGATGATAATATTCTGATAGCCTGCTCAAATCGAATTAGGATGAATGCAACCAAATGTTATCAGTGAGGAGGATGGGGGGAAATGGGTATAGCAGTAAGTGAATGACCCAGAGCTTGATGAGGCCGGAACATTGAAATAGAGTAAAATGAAATGAGAATGAAAACGAGACAATGTTTTAACAATAAAAAACAACACAACTCCCGAAGAAGGACTGGATACAAGATGACTTAAATAGCGCTGGTGCGGGAAGGGTGAAGCGAAAAGAAAGGCAATATCGCTATAACCTTTATAGATCGGCGTATCCTTACTGGAAATCTCTACATATATACACATACACAGCGCAACATAAGATGGTGAGAAGCCAGGCCGGCCGGGGCCCTTTTTTATATTTGAATTTCCTATAAAATTCCTAACGAGTCCCCCCGAGCAACGGTATGGCGGCCCCGCTAGATACCCAATTAATAACCCCGACGACGGCTCTGGAACGTGCCCTTCTCAGAGTCCTCGTCGCGTCGTCTCCACAAAGTCATCGACTGTCCCTCCGCACACTTGGTTCCCGCCAAAGGGGTGAGCGGCGACCATTTCGAATTAGCGCACTGCTGAAACTGCGTTCCGCCGACGCAGTTGAACACGCCGTCCGGGGAACAGGCGCCCGAGAGGCCCTGGCCCTGGCCCGGCGAGGAGCCGGAAGAGGGCGGCGAGCCGCTGGACCCGGCGGCCGGGGCGCTGGACGAAGCAGACGGAGTCGCGCTGGGCGTCGTCGAGCCGGAAGGAGAAGACGTGGCTGCCGAAGTATGCGTGACCGGGGCGCTAGACGAGGAGGAGGCAGCCTTGGTGGCGCTCGTGGTCTCCTTGGCGGAGGAGGAGGAGGAGGATGCGTGCGCGGCGGCAGTGGATGACGAGGCCGCAGGGGCAGGTGACACCACGTAAGAGAAAGTCACGGCAGCATCCGCGGAAGCTGCTGAAGAAGATTGTGAGATGATGAGGGAAACGTGAGTCGAAGAAGAAGAAGAAGAAGAAGAGCTTGGGTGGGCGCTGGGACTCGCGGCCGCAGTGGACGAGGGATGGTCATTATTACATTCGGTGTCATCGCCCAGGGGCGTCATCTGACAACTGGCGATGCTGGCGAAAGCCATCAAGGCCACCGCGATGGTCTGTCGTGTCTGCATGATGTCGGGTGTCTGAACGTTTTAAGAGATCTATGCGATTTCGGTTTGTGCTGAAAATGAACGGCGAAGACGAGAGTACCGGACTCTGGAAAAGAAATCAATGTAAAAAAAATTTGCTAATTAGACTGTTGAGCGTGCTGATGAGAAGGAAGAAAAATTAAGCCTTTGTAGGCTGGACTACGACTCTCTTATACACATTACTAGTATCGCAAAATGTCAAAGGGAGAGGGCGGAAAATTACATTGTCACAGTCTTAATAAGGGAGGCGAATACCTTTAAGGCTTTCTTTCACTGCACTTGGTACGGCCCTCCACAGCCACTTGTTTTCCGAGGACTGGACGCACTGAAGGAATATCAAGGGGACCTGATGTTTGGATATACGACCATATATGCGAGTTCTAGCACGAGAAATTTAATTGGTCTGTAGTAATAGGCGGCGCTGATTGATTGGATACCAAGAATTACCGCTCAGGCGAGAAGGGAACCTCATAACGTTTTTTAGTACCACCAAGAATGCAAGGGCGATAGAATTATATTAACCTGCCTGGGGAAACCTTGCTGCTCATATAAGATCCGTATTTGTGGTACCAGCTGAAACCGGCGAGGTCATGCGGCCTATCTATATGCCCGTTTGACCGTGATTTTCGTTCAAGGTGGTTGAGCCTAGCTTTCCCCCCTAAAAAGCCTCACTTTTAGCAGTACGTAGGCACCGAATCGCCGCCACCTTTCGTTCGAAGCACCAAGGTGGGCAACCGATTTCTGAACTTTGGTCCATGTAGTCTACTACGCCGAATAGCAAGAGACAATACGATATTTAGGCTCCTTGGGAGCCCATTGCTAATTACAGTCAGTCATTTAAAGCGCTTGTTAAATACAGAAAGTTGAAAAGGTGTGAGCTTACTTGTCCGGTTATAATCTCTTGTCTAGAGGATGAGTGGTGTCTACAGAGATCAATCAGCTCGCATGGCTATCTCTTAGCCAGATGGTATGCCTAGTTCCTGTCTTCTGCTATTAACCTCTTCGACAGCCCCTGCTGGGTCTGTGGCATCTGGGTGACAAAGCTGCCATGCCACACAGACTTCTAAGGCCCCTGCCATCCACTTGCCCGGTTTCACGTCCAAAGCCTTAGCGAGTTGGTTGCCGTCAATGATTCTCTTCAGCAAAGGCGCATCCAAAACATCCAAAACCTGGAGATGCTCTAAGAATAACTGCCATTCGGCCAGGAAGTCGTCATTGTTCGCTGTGGGGGGTTAGAATATGGGTTGCATCATAGGTTTGGGTGCAATACTGACTAGAGCATGTGTTTCCCACTTCCCAACGCTGCATCGCCTCGACCAGAAGGCTAAACAAGACCTGGAGCCGCCAGTAACCGCCTTTAGCGTCCCAGTGTCGTATAGCCATACCGAACTTGTCACGTTCGTTGACATAAGCGGCCTTTTGAACGACTGCAGTCTTCAGAGCCAAGATATCTGCTCTGTTTCTGTACGCCGCAGTAATAAGGTCGCATAACTTATTTGGTGTCTTAATTCCCTCACGCCCGGCCAAAGAAATGTATGGGGGTGGTGGCTTGCCTTTGCCAGTATGTATAGGCTCGTCCACGTGTGCCCAAGGGGCCAGGGCAGATAGCGTCCAGGCGTAGTATGAAGCCTCGTTCGTTTGGACAAGGACGTTAAAGATAGAGCTGGGCGCTTGATTCCTAAGAAGGTGACCGAGGCATTCGTAGGCACTACACCACAGAGACAGATCCGGTAAGGGCATATCTGGCTTGGTTGGATCCGTGAATACGGTGTGGTACAGGCCCAAATCATTGATATATTGTAACGATCTCCGAGGATCCTTTCCTAGTCGCTGTTAGAGACGGGCAGATTGGGTTTATTAGAATGATCCACACCTTTCAACATCTTCTCAATTTCCACCCCAACTCGTTCGCGACTGATCTTGAGCTTGAGCGCGTTTAGGACTTTGGCGTTGCCCATGACCTCCTCAGCTGCTGGATCAATAGTAAATCCCAGTCGGCTGGCGAATCGGACTAGTCGCAGAACCCGCAGAGGATCATCCATAAAGGTCTGGAAGGGTTCCAGCGGCGTTCTAATCAGCTTCGATTTCATATCCGTAAGTCCACTCGTAAAGTCTTCGACCTTGCTTGTATTAAGATTATAAAACAAGGCGTTGACGGTGGCATCCCTGCGTAGCGCATCTTCTTTAGCGGTACCAAACTCCATCTGTGGGTTGCGACTATCTTCAGTATATGTCTCCTTACGAAGATTGACGAAGTCAACATCAAAACCGAACAGCTTGATAGTGGTAGTCTCAAGATGCTTTGACTTGTCTGGATTTTTCGCAATCTTGTGTAGATTGCCTATGTCGGTGCTCGTAATGCGGTGCTTTTCTACTGTCTCGGGCTTTTCGCAAAGCTCACATATCTTTTCGGCGAAAGCTTCGCCGGTCATAATGTTGATCGCGGTGTCGATGTCGTGGGACTCGATACCGAGTAGCTTGTCCCGGACCCAGCCTCCGGCCCACCGCAGAATGACAGGCTCAGCCGTGGATTGCGAGTTGTTTACATGGTCGGCAGTGTCAAGAAGCAGTCGTTTGAGTTGAGCCTCTCTGGAAGTCGGTTCAATCGTGGTTGTTGCTGGCTGCATAGCCATCTTTCTTATCTGGTGTGACCGTTGGACGTCCAAGGCATCTTTTAATATATCCGATTTCCTCTTGGACATGAGGGAGTCTGGGTGGTGCAAACGCGAAAAAGCAGTCAATATCAAGGCTTTTGGTCGGACGCGTGTAACGAGGCGGAATGTAAAGAGCATAGGGTTATTGGTGAGTCATGCCGGTAGTGTTGAGATGTGAATGCAAAGTTAAAAAAAAAGGAAAAAGAGAAAAGACAATCACGGACAGCAGTATTGATTAAGTTTTGATTATGGTAGCCTTAATACAAATAACAATGAAGAATTTGTTACGTGTATACGGATATGTCTGGCTTCAATCGGCTGACAGCCGGCTTGTTTGGCTGCGATAAATTTGGTGATTGCCTCCAGTTTGTTCTAGTAGGGTAGGTACCTACTCTCAGCTTGAAGTTGTACGTTCATAGGTATGTAAGTAACTATGGGCAGGTGTCAACAGCTGCTACTGCGCTCTCCACCTTCGATTGAATTACCTAAACTGCTCTTCCCGGGTAGGTAGGCTCACTGACAACTGTTGGGATACCTCGACCTGTAAGCACTTGGTACTGCATGATTAGGACTATTAGCAGGCAACAAGACGTGGTGTTTTGCTGTGCTCCTTCGAATCCAGTTTTCGAGTTCCAGCAAGCCAGACCACGTGATTCATTCATCAGGTGACCAATAATCTGCCTACCTACCTAGATTCTTGAGCGCATAAACCTACCCGAGCACAGCTTAAAGTACGACGGGCTTAGGTAGTCCAGGTATGCATAGCCTCCACAACAGGACCAAGGGCCTAGACCAACATCATGTGGATTGATGCGAGTGAACTGACCAATAAATATCGAGATGGTCGAGAATTCCACTTCAACGAGCGAAAGCATCAAATATCTACGAACTACTGTAGCATAGTATTCCAATCCGATGTACGCTTCGTATCTTTTCACGCGTTGTAGATCTTCAAGGACCCCGGATGATCGACACCGTTCTACGTATGACAGATACCACCCATCTTCTGTTCCGATTCATGTAGTACCGGTATTGCAGGTGGTTGTAGAAGGACGATTATCCGCTGACGTCACGGAACTAAGAGCTTTCGGATTGGCCACCATGACATAATCATTCCAACGCTAGGTGGCTTTGATACGACTGGAGCGATTACATAGCTTACCTTGGAGCAGGCCAGACGCCCATTGCTAGCCATGCTTAGCCACCATATATTGTCCCTGATAACAGAGTCAAAGATCGCAGACTCGCGTATGAGGGCTTCACGTGAAAACGAAATATGGGAAACCAATCAACCAACCTTGATGCTCACGAAAAAAGGAAAGGGGTATTGGTGGGGGAGCTCTGCGGGAGCCAATGGCTGGGTCAGACAAAATGGTCCGGTGATTTATGCTGCGATACATAGTACAGTATTCACTTTAATGCCGTTCTATCTGCAATCCTACACTACCTGCTAGCGTAGTGTAGAGTAGAGTGAAAGTGAAGACTAAACAGTTAGCAGAAAGCGGGGGAGGGGCGTGAAGGGCGGTGCTAGCTTAAACGACCTCAAAAGTACCGTCAGATGCAGTGCGATCTCTGGATCCTGATTGATCCATCCGTCGAGCAGGGGGACCGACGATATTGGTAGCCTGTTGGTAGGTCTCTTTCTTCCTGCGCCGGCCAGCCCATAGTTACCTATCACATTCGATCAAGCATCAAGGGTCATCCCAACCAACGCATCACAGTGCAACCCATCCCCCACGCACAATCTATAGATCATGGCGTATGTCTGGCTGCCACCTCTCGCGTCCTCAGACCTGCTCACATTTCTGCACACCTCTTTGTCCGGTCTGGTCCGGTCATGAGCAGTCCTGCACCGCCCCAGCTCTTATGCTTTCAGTCGCTTGGCTACCCGCAGTAGCTTCTGTTGTGGCCAATCAGTTTTGGTTACCCGCGGGAGGCAACCAACGTGCCTAGGACGAGCATTAGTAGCTAGCGACGACAGGAGAGGCGTTCTGATATCGTCCGTCGAATGACGGAACGCGTACCATTACCTAGAGCTGCGGGTAGTGTGATGATGGTACCGCGGAGAAAGTTGCAATAGGTAGATGTGTAAATGCCAGATACCTAACCTGGGCCGGGGTTACTCCTTCCCACCTCGGTGATCAACACACAGCATCATCGTATATCGAGTAAGTGCCAAAGGCCAAGCAGTAGCTATCGGCAGGCAGTTAGTATAAAACCAAGGGCAGCCACCAGGCCCGTCCGATTCAACCCCTTGATCCTTTGTTTTCTTTGTTACAGCAAGAACGGGTTGACTCATACCAAAACACAAACCACACCACTTGTCACACTACTCAGATCCAACGCCACTGGCGTCACAAGAGACACGACTTAACTACGGTTTTCATTGTCTTCGTACATAAGTCGTTGGGAAGAAATACCATCCGTCCTTCTTCCTATTGACAACTACCTACACTCAAGACTCCGATCTATCAACACAAGTAGGATACCAGGCACGCACCAGGTCTTCCTGCTGAAGCATCCATAGCATCAAAAAAAAGCAGATATTAGTTCGTCGACCCCCCTTCGATAGCAAACCAACATCTGCCTCTCTCTATTTTACCCCTCGATATTCTACTAACCCGTGCAATCACAGACAGATACACCAAACCCCGGCAAACCATGGCCAACACCGAGCAACCCGTATTCACCAACACCCTCGGGTCCGGCTCGCCGCCGCTGGAGCGTGAACGAACCAATTCACGAGACTACACGATGACTGACGAATGGGGTGAGTTTTGGTCTCCAACCTCCAACTTTCAACCTCCATATCTACTCTACATTTAGACCACACCGCACCCTTTGCCTCCGTTCCCCCTATTCCCGTCTTATAATCAATATCCCCATCCAAGTCTCGAACCACTCTCCAACTATCTTCATCTATCTACCTACCTATCGTAGACACGTACGCACACACATATATACTCTACTCAGAAAGAGACACGCATATATACTATACTCCGAGATAACAACGTGGGACTAACACAACACCGTGACGTAAGACGCCTCCAAAACACCACCCTCCCGCTTCCAGAAGCGCAAGGGCAGCATCTACGCCACGCCGTCGTCGCGCGACGGCCACGTGGAGCGGAACCGCGACGCCGTCGAGGAGTTCCACAAGGCGCACTCGAAGCGCTGGTCCGTCAGCAGCAGCACCAAGAGCTCCTCGGACCCGGCATCACCCGTCCAGGGACGGAAGTCCTCCACCGCCAGCGCCAATGGTGCGAACGCCTAGTTGGCGGCCGCCGGCAGGGATTGCCCCGTCATGTTCCCCTCCTTCTTGACCAACAAGAAGAAGAAGAAGCGGCAACACGGGGGACGGAAAAACAAGCGTCGTGTTTGATTGGTAGCTTCCCAGCAGAATAGAACGCTGGTTGGTTAGGAAGACTTGTTGCAGAAAGACGGCGCACGAGATTCGTCTTCGGAGTTTTTCGGGTTGAGCTGTGATTCGAACACACGAGGAAAAGAAAAGAGAAACGGGAAACGGAAAGCGAAGGAAGAGGATTGCTAACGATTTTTTTGCTTCAGTATGGCGGAGTTTGCAGTTTTTGCACTCTGGTTTACATGCATGTATCGTTTGTAGGCCTTCGATTCCTCTTCGCCTACATACATGCCTTATGTTTTGAGTTGTATAAGACTGTAACAACGCCTAATATGGAATGAAACATGTCTCCATTCTAAGCCTTTATCAAACGTTACTGTGTGAGGGAAGGAATCCCGGATTTTATGAGTGGGTGTGCTGATTTGGAAATGTTGTCGGGGAAAAAAACAGTAAGCTGCTTATCTAGTGAAGCGACAGTGCTATGGCGTAGGGAAATCGAAAGTTAGCCTATATTGACCCTTAAATACGTAAAACATCCATAAACACAGGATGTTGGATTCATGAGTTGTTGCGAATTCAAGCCCAAACGGTATCAGTCGAAGAGATCTGAGATATCGTGGAGTATACTAATTAACCACCCCTAGCCGTCCCGACCCCTTTTCACTATGCCAAGTGTACAAATTTAAACAAAGAAAAAAATCTGCTTAATCGTTTCAATCATCATCCATGCCATCGATATCAATAGCGTCCGGATTCGATGCTACCACAGGTTGCTCCTTCGGTAACGTTCCGGCAATTCCCGTGCTTGAGGCGACGAAACCTACGGGTGCTCGTGCTTGGCGCTCAAGTTGCTCCATGGCATCTGCCACTTCTGCATCTCCATTTGTTTCCGCCAAGCGGGCCTGCTGACTACGGGCGATAGCCTGAGATGCGATAAAATTGACATCGGTGTTGTACTGCGCCTGAACACTACGCTTGATGCGTAACATTTCTTTGTAGGTGTCCTCGTTGCCGTGCTGGACCTCGAACTGCTCCCATTTGGTCCAGAACGCCGGGTTGGTTCGAGGATCACAAAACTGCGATGCGTGGCCGTAGATAGCACGAGCGCGGTCGATTTCGCCCAGGCGCTTTTCCATGTCGGCAAACTTCAGACACATGTCTCGGGCCTCTTCATCGGGCAGAGCCGCAATAGCCCGCTCGTAGATCGGTCGAGTGGAGGGGAGTCCAAAATTCGAGGCGGATTTGGTGATATATAAGTTAAACATATCCGCACGGTCCTCGTCAGATACTGCCCTCGTTGCTCTCTCGTAGATTCGCATAGCATGTCTTGCGAGTCCTCGCTCCTCCTCGAGGTTACCGTACATAAGATACAGCACCTTGGCGAATTTGGCTGGACAATCTTCTACGGCCTGTTCAAAGAGGTCTCGTAATCGTTCGATCCCAATCTTTCGATCAACCGCTTTGGTGAGGTAGAGGTTCCAGAGTTCAAAGGCCACTGGGTAACTGAAAAGGTCTAACCCTCTCTCGAATATCTTGAAGGACTCCTCATAATACTTGTGTTCCTCCATCAGGTTGGCATAATTGACTACGGTTTGTGGCGTAGCAATCCGAAGTTCAAATATCCTTTCGTAGACCTTCTTGGTCTCGTCCAGAGAACTGACACTTTCTACCAGATCAACATAGAAACTCCATAGCTTCCAACTTTTGTGCACTCTTTGTTGCGGCGAAAGAGTCTCGTCGAAGTAGTCCACCGTCGATCGTTTCGGGGCTTGCACGGCCTTTGCCATGATCTTGACAGCGTCATCAAAATTTTCGTTACGGAGTTCCATCTCGGCCCATTCGATCCACATGTCAGCGAGCTCGGCAACCGACTTGAACGGAACTTTGACAGCCTTCTCCATGATGATCCTCGCGTTTCGTATATCTCCCCCCTTTTCGTAGAACTTGGCATAATTCGCCCAGAGCTGGTGAAAGGCGCCCACTGCTTTCTTTGGTTGGATAGCAGTAATAGCATCAGTATATGTCTTGACAACCTCGGCCTTGTTGTCGCCCCATAAAGCCACTCGCTTCTCCCATTCGGCGACGTTGTTCGGGTTTTGTCGAAGCAAAACATCATTTAGAAGGAAAGGTCGTCGGTCCATCAACTGTTCGAAGCGCATCATCCTTATATCTAGGTCGAAGTCGGCATCTTCGTCTACTACCCCTTCTTCCGCGCGCTTTGAGGCCATCTCCATTAGCGCACCGATGATGGACTCCTCAAATTCCGCATATGTGTCAAAGATGAGGGTAAAGTCGCGGACGGTCATGACGGTCGTTATACCCTCCTCGAATACGTCTCTGGCGCGTTCAAAACTCCCTCTCCTCACCCAGTACGTAGCCAAGCCACACCAAAGCTTTCCTCTCTGATCAGCAAAGCGCTCGATCCCGCTTCGAATAATCCGTTCGACGTCGATGCCGGTCTCGTAGCCAGTCTCGACCTCGGCGGCACGTTCAACAAGTAGATCAACGATCTCGCTCCACAGTTCGTAGTGACCTTTGCTTTGTTTGCTGTTGAAGCGCGGATTATTGAGGATATCGATGTACTTCTGGACTGCTTCGGTATACAGGCCTACTTGCGTCAAGAGTTCAATGAAATCCTCGGCATCCTCGGGATGGACCTGCATGTACCGCCTCCATATCTTGACTGCGGTGTCGCCGCCAGCAGAGTTTGCAAATGGACGATATATGGCCCATATCCTGTTGTGCTGGGTGATGGGGAGGGCACGTAATGCTCGGTCAAAGGTCCGCCGCGTCAGGGTGATGAGGGGTTGTTGCAACAAGAACTTGAGGTACATCTCCCATATGCGCGGCATTTTGTTCAAGAGGATCAGGGCCCGTTCGAACAGCGCATTGACCTTTTGGTACTCGGCGGCGAAGACGGCAGCGTTGAGCTTGGAGACATGTTTCGTACGGAATCGGAGGTACTATCGAGAGTGTAAGCAGGTCGTGGGCGCGAGTCTGGGGGGCGAGGGGGTCAATATCACCATTTTCCAAAGCTTGTAGGACCTCGGGAGCTGCTGGCAGGCGCGCTCGAGGACGAAGGCCTGCTCCTGTGGCGTGCCATGCTGGAGCTTGAACTGGATGTACGCCAGCCAGGGCTTTGTGCTACCGGGATCTCGCAGGACGTCTTGCTCGTAGACGGCGTCTTCGTCGGACTGCAGTCGCGGTTAGCAGGGCGCACCGAGCCAGCGGATGGGCGAGTGACAGCGACTTACCACGAGGTGAAGATCGGGCTGGCGGGCAGCGCGGGTGCCGTTGGCGACGCCGTTGGGCGGCATCGTGTCGGGCTCCCTCGGCTCCCTACCTGGCGGCTCGTGGTCGATGGCAGTCCGCGCGAGCGGTCGCAGGAATGCGGGAATGCAGGATTGGCTGGTGGTCATCCAACATCAGCGCATTGTGAGGCCGACGCAAACGCGGACCGGGGACAACTTCCAGTGGTGGGCGCCTGGGATGGATGGGTGCCGGTGGGTGTGTGCCAGTCGCGGGATCGACTGAACTCTAACGAGCCATCGAGCATCGACTTATGTTTTTAAGTGGGGGTCCTTGCTTGGTCTTAACTTCCCTTATCCCATGAACGGGTATGTCAGTACAGTGTATTACCAGGGAATCTAGATTCTCACACTGTCCGAGGGTCGTCATGGCCAATGCGGGCACCTACACGTACATAGTACAGCTGTGCCCTCACAGCACTGTAGGTAGTACATACATAGTAGGTATCTGTCTATCGATATCGACAAGCAACCCCGAGCTTCAACTCTTCTTACCTCATACACGACGACGACGACGACGACGCCTCACCATATTTCCGTCCCTGCGCCACCGTCGTATATTCCCCCATCTTCTCGCTCCTATACAAGTGCAGCAAACGGACGCATCAACAAGCCAGGTGACCAAAGATGTCGGGCGCCGGGGTATGTTCCAACGGGAAGCTATTGCCAGGCCGCCTATTCAAGCTAACGCTGGTGCTGGTAGGACCGGGAGGCTGTCTTCCCTACGAGACAGTCGTTGGGTATCATGAAGGCCAAGCTGAAGGGCGCTGAAACTGGCCACAGCTTGCTCAAGCGCAAGAGCGAGGCACTCACCAAGTACGCCCCTCTCCTTAAACCTCTACACTTCTATAAGCTGACACAGACGTCACACCAGGCGCTTCCGAGGTAATCCGCTATACGCTATGCTCTGGTATGCGGACGGACACTGACCACATATCTAGAAATCACGCGCCGAATTGACGAGGCGAAACGCAAGATGGGCCGGGTCATGCAGATCGCCGCCTTCTCCCTCGCCGAGGTCACATATGCTGTCGGCGGCGACATTGGCTATCAAGTGCAAGAATCGGCCAAGTCGGCGCGCTTCAGACTACGGACGAAGCAGGAGAATGTCTCGGGTGTCTTGTTGCCAGCTTTCGAGAGTTACCTCACGGAGGGTAACAACGATTTCGGCCTGACTGGTCTGGGCAAGGGTGGTCAGCAGGTCCAGCGGTGCCGGGAGACGTATGCTCGCGCCGTAGAGACCCTCGTTGAGTTGGCAAGTCTCCAAACTGCTTTCGTTATCTTGGACGAGGTGATCAAAGTCGTAAACCGGAGAGGTTAGTGTGACCCATTTTGAAACATGCTTCGATCTTAAGCTAACACTATCAACAGTTAATGCTATGTAATAACCCCCAGTGCGCCAGTTCTGACACGGCAGCTAATGCGATTTTCAGTGAGCATGTCATTATACCCAGAACGGAGAACACCATCAAATGTACGTCAAGTCTCGGTCTTAAGGTCTAACACTTCCACTAACGTGTATAGATATTAATTCTGAGCTCGATGAGCTGGACAGAGAAGAGTTCTACAGATTAAAGAAGGTGGCGGGCAAGAAACAACGAGACGTGGCGGCCGCCGATGCCGAAATGAAAGCCAAGAAAACCGCGGCGGCAGCCAAGGCAGATGAAGAGAAGGCCGAGCCGGCGGATGATGCGGCACCAGCCGACATATTGGCGACGGGCGAGGACGACGATGTGATATTCTAAGGCGAAGTATCATACACAATCAAACAGACGCGTTTGTGTGGTTAAAGGCTGGGTAAAGCCAGATGGGTGGCTAGCCTCCGGCCATGTATTGTTAAATTCATGAAGCAGGCGTATCATGATTAATCATTCGTATTGTTAATTAATATTGACAGAGTATAGCTGGGTCTAAAACGACCTTTCCACCTATCATCGAGGACTGTGTCTTAACGATGCCTATGCGGGTACAATCCGCGCCACATGGTAAGACCACTGAAATTGGAAAATATTAAAGGGGGGGGGGGGGGGGGGGGGGGGGTTTTTTTTTTTTATTTTTGGGAATTTAAATTAACGGGGGTTAAAAAAATATTATGGATTA
>MU383164.1:0-58021 GCA_022495125.1 Xylaria acuta | reverse complement strand
GCCCCCCCCCCCCCCCCCCCCCCCCCCCCCCCCCCCCCCCCCCCCCCCCCCCCCCCCCCCCCATGATAGATATGATTATAGGCAAGGATAATTAACTACGGTGGAAAAAAATATATTGCCATATTAGAAGGCCTCCCTGGGAATCGAACCTAGATTAGTGGAATTAGAATCCGTTGTGATAACCATTAGGATTTGGATTCTGGTCATTTAGAGGTACTACAGTTTAAACGCAACGAAGACTGGCATTGCAACAAGGCGGGAGAAGGAAAGAATGACAACTAACGCTTAGAATGAGATTCAGAGGACAAAATTAGTGAACAGTTAGTTGGGTGGGGGAGTTACAGTCGTGATGATAGTGATACGTATTTCAAGGCTCGAGAAATAGAATTTCATAATCATTATAGACCATCGTACAATCAACTACATTCTACGTAAACCAGCCTACCCAGACGCCTAACCATAACCATCCGTAGCCGGAAACACCACCCAGCATAATATGGTAACTACTGGCGCTGGTACGTGACCTTGATGAACTTGTTGCCATCGCCGACCGCCATGCCCGCCGTGTTCTCCTTGGCCGTGATGGCGCCGGCCTCGGCCTCGTACTCGATAAACGCAATGCCCTTGCGACCGGGCACGAGACGCACCTCGCGGAAGCCCTCGAAGCGGCCGAAGATGCCCGTGAGCGCCTCGATGTCGTAGTCGTCGGGCAGGTTCTGGACGAAGAGGATCTTGTTGGGGGGCAGGTACTCGTCGGGCACGACGGCGTTGGCGCCCGCCGCGCCGCCCGTTGCTTTGAGGCCGGCAGCACCGCGCGCCGTCTTCGCGGGCCGGTTCGCTTCGGTCGACGGTGCGACCGGGCCGGGGCGCTTGAGTCGCTTCTGCTCTTCTGCGGCTTCGGCTGCTTTCCTCTTGTCTGTGATGCGACAAAAACAAGCGTGGTGTTAGCAAGCCATTTCATCCATCCATCCATCCATCCACAGCAGATAGATACATAGATAAATGATAGAAGTGAGTGGTTGCGGAAGCCATGAATATGGGACATACCCTTCTCAGCCAGCCTCCTCCGCTGATGCAGCTCGAACTCTTCCTTGTTCCCGGTGGCAGAGACGGTGGCATCGCTCCGGGTCCTGGCGAGGGCGAGCTGCATGGGCTTGTCGTAGAGCTCGAAGCCCTGCACCTCCTCGATAGCCTGGAGCGCGGCCTCGGGCTTCTCGAAGACGATGAAGGCCTGCCCCTTCGCCTTCAGGTTGGTCTTGGCCACGATGTCGATGATGTTGCCGTACTCGGAAAACACGGCCGACAGCGCTTCCTTGAGCGTCTCGGGCTTCACGCGCTCCTCCAGGTTGCGCACGTAGACTCTGTTTTACCTTGTGGTTAGCTATCTCACTAACGGGTTGACCAGCGACAAAGCCAGGGACGATATGTGTCGGAGTGCAATGACACATACGTGGCGATGGGTGGACCGGAAGCCATGTTTGCTGCCTATGTTCCTTGATGGTGCTTCACAGTGATCTTCTGCTCTTGTTGTTGCAACTGTTGTTACAACCAGGGAAGATAAGGTATGCTACCTATGCTGCGTGCCACTGAGTTGCGAGAAGCTGCAGCCTGCTAGTGTACGCAGGTACGTATACACAGTACATGTGCGCCAATCGAAAATATTGTGGGTACAGTGCGAGTCAACATTGAATGTTTGTATCTACTGTACCTGGTTGCCATGAGGTGCACTGCATGTAGTATCTAACCATCTTAAGTATGGGTACTGGGCACTGTTTATGGTAGCTATATAGATTCTCCTTGACGGTATACATGCAAAACGACCTGTATAAGAGATACATTCATCACCCTTTGCAACGCGGATTCGATGCTGCTCTTTCAATGCTGTCTATTATACAACCCGATACTTTGCTTCCCAGGTCTTGACTGGAGACCGGTATTCCCAAATATTATTATGGTTCATGTTTTAGGCCATCTTTCAGACGTATGTCGATGTCCTTGTTATTCTTCACCCGTGGCTTTTTCAGTCTGGTCCTCTTCTGGCCCTGTCTGTACGGGCGCCTGTTCTTCAGCCACGGGTTGTGATTCAGCTATTAGTTTTTCCGATGCCACAACCTCTTCCTCCTCTCCTTCTAATGATAGATCTTTTCGCAGATCAGGGAGGAACCGGTCTATACGTTTCCAGGTCTCAACCCATAGGTTTTCTTGCGACGGATCCTTGCTCGGTGGAACGAGATATCCGCTACTAGACATGAATAGAAGCACATTCTTCAAGTTTTCAGGTACGGCTTCCTCCTACAGAAAACTGGTTAGCAGTCGAAAGTGGTTTAAATGTCCGGTAGAATCTTACTAGGCTATCTCCTTGTCCACTATTCATGAGCCTATCCATTATGTCGATGATTTGCAGCCAGAGATCCAACATACCGTCCCATTTGGACAGCAGCACGAGATACTGCAGGAAGGTTTTGCAAAGAAGAGAGGCAGCCTGTACTCTCGTCTCACTCATGCCATCGCGGTCTGACGAATAGACTTCGGGCTTTAGCAACTTGAGAATCAACGGGAACAACACCTCCCCGAAGATAGCCGTCCATTCCTTATGGTCACTACAGGTGAGTTCTGGTGATAGAAGCGACCTTTGTAGCGATGAGAAGGATAATTGTCGCACTTCCCTACAGGGGTTTGTGCATTGCGTGGTAAGCGCCTGAAAGATTGGAAGCCAATAGGCAGACCAGGCTACAGAGAGGTTAGTTTCAACATGACATATTGACGGGGAAGGCTAGCTTAGGGCACCTTCACTATCCTCGAGATGCGATTGCTTCATCAGGTGTGGGATCCTGGCTGTCATGCTCGATATAAGGTTGACGGCTTTCACGCCACGCGAGACGATTGTGTTTTCACTATAGATACTTAGCCAAACTATGCCCGCCGTGATTCTTGAGGATACGCACCTGGCGGCTTCCTTCTTGGGTGGTCGCGCGTTTCTCTGACGTCTTTCGCCTTTCTGTTCGTCCGCTGCTCCAACCTGAGCTGCGGTGGCATACTCATTTAGAAGAGAGATTGCAGCCTCGTAGTTGTCCGCAATAATTGCTGATGGGTAGCCAGACACCCCTCCTTCTAGAATGTCAAAGACCGTCGGCGAAGAGTTGGAGTTCCCTGCCAGGGTGCGTAGGATCAACCAGAAATCGGGGGAAGTCATAATTTCACTACGAAGTGGTCCAGGCTGCTCAATACACATTTTGAGACCTTGCAAAACCAGCTGCGACGTCTTCGCCAGCATATCTCTAGGAAAACTGGATATCGTGTGCAATAGCACGGGAGCGCGGACGTAATCGTGATCCTGACTAGTTAGGCCCGGAACCTGTAAAAGTAATCAAGGTGACTTACATAGCTAGCCTTAAGGATGTTGAATTGATAGTAGGCGGTCCGAGACACGAGAGCAGAATGATACCGGCTAGAGTTGCGGAGAATCGCTTGCAGAGCCTCCGCGACGGGTTTACCGAGAGATTTTATTGTCTCTGAGGATTTCAGAGCCAGGACTGTACAGAATTCCAAGATATATACGACGGCAGGATCATAAGTTGGTTTGGTATGAGCCGCCTTATTTCCTGCGCTTGCAGGGGAAGAAGGTACACTTTCAGGCTTGACAGTTATGACTGGTACAGTTGAACTCTCGTCATCTGGAAGTTGATCTAATAGCGCCTCCATTAATGGTAAAAGCGCGGGAACAGGAAGGTTTCTAGTTTTGGTGAGCTGCGACCGTTTCATCGAGGATAGAAAAGGCTTACGAGATATTGGCAAAAACATCTTCCAGATGGCAGGCTTTAATACAATCGGCGGTGCTGAGTGAACTTTCCACTTCCTCAGCTGAAGGCTCTGGCGGATCATCGGCCGCGTAGCTAGAGATATACGACGATAAGGCGGAGAATAAGCCAGTGTCGGCAGCCTTTGCTGCACGATCGATAATCTGAGAAGGCGTGTGGAGAGGGATCTTGGGCAGTTTCAGATGCGCATGACTTCTGTTGTAAAATGAGGGTATCAGCGAGTTGACGAAAAGCTTCAGCCATATCCTAACGATCTGCACAGAGTCAGTATAAGCCTGAGAAGATAGTTCGAGGGACTTACATGTTCCCAGCCATTCTTAATGATATGCTCGCTTCCCTTCACTACACGGAACAAAACTAGCGTAGCCAGCTGGGCCTTGAAGTCTCTGCCGAGCTTAACGGCGAGCTCACTGACCATGACGCTGTCGCTATCATCAGAGACTTTGACTTCGGTGTTAAGTAATGTGTTGGAGAGGTTTTCGTTGTCAAGAGTAGTCATGTAGCTTAGATTTTGAATAATGTGGTCCAGTGCCTCGGTGATTCCATACTTCGCCGCAATCTGAGCGCATTGGTCGAAGCCTGTTACCACTCGAGAGAATACAGCATCGTCAGTGGCTGACATGAAAACATAGGAAAGTGTGGAGACGATGGGTTTCCAAGTTGCTGCGAACATATCGGCATCATATATGTTCGTGTTACAGTGTACCAGCGGTCCCGCAGACTCTGTTTTGAGCAGAAGTTCTCGCCAGGCATAGTCGAACGCGTGCTGGTTGTCGTGTTCATCTGGAAGGATGATTTCATTTGTCCTAATTGCTTCGAACGTCGCCTCAAGAAACTCAGGAGCAAAATCTTTCCCATCATTCACACCTCTCACCTGGCGCGCAAAATCCGTCAACTCCATGCGCTTCTTGATCTTTGGGCTATGCTGGTCCACATTCAACATGATGATGGCGTACGTGAGAACGAAGACGGCATCTTGGTTTGCCACATCTTCAGAGAGAGTATGATACTTCTTCGCGAAGGCGGTCACAATTCGCTCGATAAGCGGTGACTCCCCAGGAAGACGGAAACTCTCCAAAAGCTGACGCAACGCCTCGTCAACACGCTTCCCAGAGAAATCAAATAAGTCTAAAAAGGCCTCAAGATAGTCGTCGTTGTCCTTCTTAGACAGAAAATCACCTAGCACTGCTTTGGAAACTCGCGAGGTTTGCCTCAGGAATTTAGCAACAGACGCAGCATTATTGTCGATGATTCCCGACTCTCTAAGATATCCCAGGCCCTCCTTCGGTTTCTCGTTGAATTTAGTTGCACCTTTCACGATAATATTTTTGCGCCGCCTCTGCTCTCTAAGGTCTGCTCGATCTGGAAGGCCATCCGAATGTGGCTCATCATCCAAGCGATCTGCTACGCATTGTACGTAACCTAGAAGTGCATCCAGACATAGTGGAGGGACACTTGTAGTGCTCCATGTAGCTGAGTCTGGCAGAGCGCTCCGCGACAATAGACCAATCATATCTTCGCATAAGTTCACCCGATTGGCGTCACAGTCATAATTGACGAAAAGCTCGACTAGAAAAGACGGCATGCGAGCGAGAGCACTTACGCTTTCAACCATGGCTTGACGGGCATCAGGCTTGCGTGCCCCGCCTTCCATGCCAAGCTTCTGCCGATCCTTAACCGGCACAGGTGTTGCCCTTCCACTGCCTGCTTGTGACGCTGGTGGTTTGGCGCCACTCGGACGTTGTGGTATACCGTCATAGAGCGAAGGGTTGATATTCGGTTCCCATGGAATCTCGATGGGCGGGTGCAAGCATGCAACTAAATAGGAGAGGAATAGCTCCTGCTGCAGCTTCAAGACGCCTCGACAGGTTTCCAACAAAGTGCCCGCAACAATGAGCGACTCTTGTAAGATCGCCATATTGTCTGATCGGACGAGCTGGAACAGGTGTCGGCATAGTCGGTCTTCGGCCACCGCGGCTAGGGCGGGATGTCGTGCAATGGAGGGTCCCGCAACTTCAAGCGCGACATGAATAATGCGCAAAGCCATCACCCTCATGGTGTCTCCTTGTTGTTTGTCATGAGGGTCTAGGAGATCAACCAAAACCCTGAACAGTTCTTTCATCGATGGGAGAGAATACGGCTTGATGTCGAGAGCATCTGGCGCGTCTGAGGGTGCCGACGCGGAGTTGATCTCCACATCATTGCTCGCGTTCTCGGTGCTCGAAGATGACCGTTCTTCGCTCGGCGGCGCATCAGAGGACGCGATTACGTGATTACCATTAGTGGACGGCACCATTCTCAGCACTTCCATATCTCCATTGGCCTGGTTGTCGAGTGCTTCCAGGTCATCGCCAGCTTGTACTTCCAAGTGTTTGAGATGTTCAAAGATTATTTGACACATTCGGACCATAGAAGCTTCAGCGGTCCTTCGGAGGAGCTCAGATAACCGCGACTGGCAGCACATAGTCAAACCAGTTTCCATCATCTCACAAACACTCTCATCACTGAGCAGTGCGCCTCCCGGGCCGGAAAGCATATCCTCCATAAGGTGTAGAATCATGAGCAAGACAACTTCGTCCTGTGCTGAGTCACTAGCTTCGAATCGGCAGTGAGTGATGGCTGTCGATAACGACTGCATGGCGAGGGGGAAACGCGGCGAGTCTGGACTGATGAAGCCATAGGAGAGGAACTTCCGTATGGCCTTCAGAGCAAGGATCGTGATAGGAGCGGACGTCGACGAGGCCTGTATGACTTGGAGAAAGGGACTGAGCAGGGCTGGGGCGTCGAAGTCATGTACGTCTAATTATTCGTTAGCTGTTACTGCCGTTGGCTGCTCCAATAGGGCCGTAATACCTTTGCAGCTCGACAGCTCATGACGCAGGCGCCCGAAACCCGCCATGAGTGGGTTGTCTTGCATACTCTTCCCCTTCTTCCCTCGGAGTCCCCACCGATTCGCGACGGCAATATCTTGTGTGCCGTCCACACTCAAACCTGCAACGGAACCTTTGCTCCCAGGGCGCAGAAGTGGGCTCGGCGGACCGAGCTGGACGGGATTTGGGTTGCCGCCCAGAATGGAAGATACGGAAGAACCCGCCCAACGCGCATGCTTACGCATTGCCGACGTGACTGATATACATTCCGATACAACCAACGAGACCGGGTCGACGGCCACGGACACGGGTCGACTCCTATACTGCGTGGTGGAAGAGCGAGCGTTGGCGCTCACGACCGGGCGGACAGACGTGCTTGGACGCGGGGAAACGTCGGAGCTTCCCCGAGCTGCTGCGAGCACTGCATCCATCGTAGCATTACTCTGCGCATCTTGACTCATTCTCGCCCACGCGGCGACAGCTAGTCCCGGGCCAGACAGGACGAGGCGGGTTTGCCGAGGCTGCAGAACTCGGCGTGGTGGTCGAATTGGTGTCTCAGTCGGGCGATGCAGTAGATACGACGGTTTGTATCGCGGCGGGACGGTTACTCGCTAGTCTGGGCTCTTTGCCGGGTCAAACGAATGCTTTAGGTGCCCGTAATGTAGTGGTGTTGTGTCGCATGGTTTGTGTGGTTTGTATGGCTCAAGGCAATTGTACCTGTCTACAATGCAGCATTATGTCAGCATTACCTTCCTGGCTAGGTAGGGAGCTGGGTATGGATCTTTGATGGGTCGAGTCAGACAACGCCCCAATCGGGGCTGCCTATTTTCCTGCTCTTGTTGTAGCCAACGTGGCATGCAACATGCACACACGGCGGTGCATGGAGGTGGGGTTTTGCTCTCGGTTGTTGCATATCAGGTGAATATCTAAGTACTTTAAACAGAAATACTACCTACCTACATGTATGTTCTATTGGATCCATGTTAGGTCCACGGTTAGGTACCGTACAATCGCTGTCCACATAGATTGCAGATGTGAGGTCACGTCTCCTGACAACTGCAGGTGGGTAGCCTTTCCTAACGTGTTGTGCTTCGGAAAGAAGTTGAGAATGATAGGTAACGGCATTTTTAAACATAGTTATACTTTCCGAATCAGCAATTTCTTGCAAAAACGCATGTTAGGTAAATCTATACAATGAATAGGAGGTAGCATCCACTGCTACGCTCGATATCCCATGCTTCATAATCGTGTCTAGAGAATAGCGCCAAACGCCGTGGCCTATGAACCGTCCTAAAATCCGCTTGTTATACAGACGACCTTGAAGCTCGGCTTTTTTGTCTTTCACTCCCAATGCGCGTACCGTATAATAATACCAATGATTAACCCGGTGGCCTATTATGCCATTCGGGATAAGGAGAATAATCGAATGAACAGCCCCCGAGCATTTCCACGGTTGGCATATACACGCAACTACGACTCCTCTTTGGCCGGATTGCTCTTTTTCCTCACATCTGCAGCCTTGACGCCCTTCTCAGCGCTCCCTTTTTTTGACCTTTGGGCTGTTTCCTCTTGAGAATCAGCTGATGAATCATCATCGCTGCTAGGCTTGCCCTTCTTCTTCGTGTCCGTCTTTTTTTCCGCAGAAGCCTGCTTCGCGATGTTTTGAAGCTCGGATTTATCTTTCTCCCACTGGCTATTCGGATCGTCGAACTGTTCCTTGATCTTTTTTTCTTTCTCAGCCTTTTCCTGCTCTTCAGCTTCCTTAGCAAGCCGCTCTTGCTCCATTTCCTACTCTCACGTTAGCGCGTAAGCACAAATCTCCGCAGTCAAACATACCTCCATATGTTTTATGTCGTCGACACTTGGCTCGTATAAGTGCCATATCGTATAGTGGGGTAGGCCGACTACGGAAAATTGCATGCGTTTGGCCATCTGCGAACCGGGTATCAGCGGCCGACCAAATCTCAAGATAAAACATGACTCCTACCTTTCCAAATCCTTCGGTCTCTGCATGCTTCTCGAAGCTAAAAGCCGGGAAGTGTACGCCCGATCTGAAGACGCGTGCTTTGGCTAAAATGCTTACACCCCCTACACCATCAATCTCCATCTCCATATCCGGATCGCCATACGGGTCACGCAGGTATGCCAAGTGAGGACGCCAAGTAGCATACTCGGCGTAACCTTCCACAATGACAGCATCTTCATCGAGGGTATCAGCAAGAGCCAATGCAGTTTCTGACTCTTGCCAAGAGTTTAAATCATAGGGCTGCTCTCCACCAAGCCAGTCAGGAAGGGGACGCCACACATCTGCAGGTAAAGTCAGGTTCAGTTACGAAAAGCACGTGGAGTAGTCGAGCTTACTTGGGACAATAACATCCTTGTTATGACGCATAAGATCCTCGACGATGGTGAAGGGTGCTGTTTCAACATCGACGTCCCTCCAGTACACCCATGAATGGTAAGGACGTAGAGTGGCGCTGAGCAGCCAGTTTCGCGCCTGCGCCATGAGCTTCCGACGGCTAGCTTGAGCAGCGAATCCGTGACGACTCTCGACATCTTGATTGACCTTCTGTCCAAAATCCTTCTCGATAATGGATATCTCGCCATATGGCTGTTTTGGATCCTCATGAGCCTGAAGCTCCTCCAGCATCTCAACAAGAAGCTCCAATGTCCTATCTTTCGAGTCGGATACAAGGAAGGCAAGGTCCATCAGGTGATGTGGATAGGTAAGATTCCGAAGATGCGAGAACATCATGGGCAGATGTGGTTCGGCATCTCTTAAAGGGACGCAGAGTAGAATGCGCTCCTCCCTTTCCCAACCACGGGCGGTCCCTTGGACATTGGAAAGGTCATAATAGCGGACGGTATCCATGAGAATTTCCGTCGTCGAGCCGACCAAACCGAACGAGAAGATGGACGCCACGGAAAAGTTCCCGGGCCAAACAAAGAGCCCGAACAGAACTATCACGGCAGTAATTACACCCAATCGCACCAACAACTTCCGTCGACGTCGTGTCGCGGGGTTCGAGCGGGGGAGGAAACTGGACATTGCACCCATGTCAGCGCCTGGGGATCAAGAGGGGGGAGAAGCGTGATCACCTGTGAGGAGCGAAGTCAAAATCATTGTCGTCCCGCGGATAGCCATTGGAAACTCCGGGATGATGCCGGGACATCACTTTAGAGTTTGCGGGAACCCTGTGAGAAGGCAGCATGGACACCATTCGAACGTTGGCAGGCCAGGAGCGGGCAGTGATGTAGGGATGAAGACGCAGGGCCCCAAAGGTTGACAGGACCGACCGTCGCTGACAGCAGACACGCGCGCCGGAAGCCACCTATCAGGAGAGACCCGGGCCCCCTTGCGGTTAACAAGCCGTCATTGACAGGCCAGTGCAGATTGGTCGTCGATCAGGGCAGTCTACTACCGTCGAGGTCGAAATTCCGGGTTCGTGCGATGCAGGATGTCGTCGGAGAGTGGCCGTGGGCGCGGTAACACAGGGACGTGGACGCAGAGAATTAAAAGGTGTCGTATTCATGGAGTTAGGACGATCGCTACCCTGGCTGGCATACCGACCGATTCGTTCAACTGATCTTGAATTCGAGCTCTTGGCACAGCTGCAGCCCCCGTAATTACAAGCCACAGCTGTCTCGCCGGGTCCGCCGGCGACGACCCACCGTGTTTCAGGCCTTATCGGTTAAGGTACAAGGTACCTACAGTATAGATAGGCGTGTGCCGGTTCTGCGCCGGTAGATTAGTTAGGTACCTAATGTTGTGAACTGCCCGCAACCACTACAGTACCTACGTAGTAGGTAAGTATTTATAGAATCCTTTGGCACCCTCCCACGTCGACTATCACCATCGCTGTGCCAGAATGGATCCGTTTAACCAGACACCAGCAAGCGCGGTCGGATCCTGCTTAGCTTTCTACCTACTTTCATTCAAGGAGGTGTTTATAACTTTGTGTGTTCATAAGTGTCATTCATTTGCCGCCATTTCACTGACTGGCATCTCTACATAGTACCCACACAAGGTATTATCTAAGTATCCACCAGTAAAAGCCGCCGCGAAACCTACGCATTCTACCCAAATGTACCATAACAATAGCCAGGCTCCAGCAATGCATGCCCATAGGCGTAATTCGCATCACCTAAACCATCAGACCTCTAAAAGATTGCCCACCGAACGCCGTCTATACTCGTTGTTTAAGCATTCTCCGTTCGGTCTCTTCTCTGGCTTGTTGCTCGCGCCGTTCGGTGCGGTTGAGCCGCTTGCGGCTGTATGTCCCTAGAGCCCAAAGAAGAGCAATACCCGCGATGATGGCGCACACTCGCATGTCTTCGCGAAATGCATCAGCATACGCGCTTCTGATCGCAGCGAGATCGCTTGGAGCTAGGTCTGCACCTCCACCTTCGACTGAAGCGATAGGTGCACCACCTACTTGGGCCGCCTGCAGTGAGACGCCTAAGATAGCCGAGGAGGCTGCAATGCCCAGACTACCACCGAAGACTCGTACCTGGGCTACGATGCCTTGAGCAGGAGCTGACGTTCTGTTAACCTTCACCATTTTGCACTGTAGGCGGGCTGGAGGGCTCACCATGATCCCGTATTGACGATTGCAATGCTGCAAGTATGGTCGTTGTTGATACGGAGAGGCCAAAACCAAGGCCGACAAAGACTAAAAATCCTAGAGCCTTGGCCTCAAGGCTCACTGAGCCTGAAACTGTCGTGAGAAGTCCGCAGCCTAGAGTCACAAAGCCTGTGGCTATGACCAGCGTCTCACAGCTACGGTCCTCCTTCCCGTTGATCCTACCTGATACGGCGGAGCCTATGGCGCTGGATCCTAGCATAGGCAGTAGCATAACGCCAGCTATCAACGCATCTTTGCCGTTGACGACCTGACAACGAAGTGGGAAGGCGTAGATGATGAGTATGTAGGGAAATCCGAGGAACATAGTATTCAACACAGCTGAGGTGTATACTCGATTTCGGAGAAGGCTCATGGGCAGCGCTGCGGCGATTTTGTCTCCCCAGCGCCGATCTATGAAGAGAGACCAAGCGAGTACCCCTAAGAACGCAACCACTCCAGCGACTACAACACTCGGAGTCAGTTACCGCCATTTGGAGCGTGATTTACGAGGGTCTCAGAAGCTCCCAGGCACTATTGTGTCCTAAAAAGGAAATCTCGTGCTCTACAAGTTGCCAAAACGAGAAAAGAAATCGGTTCCGAGGATTACTCACTGAGCGGTGCCAGGAATACCGCTTGACCCCACTGCTCGGTAGCGCCGCCAGCATTTTGGAACGGGAACACGACAAGCACGGTCGCTGCGATCAGCAGGAAGGATCCGAGGTAGTCCAACTCCCTCCACGCTCGTCGTTCAAGGTTGGGGAGATACTGAGGCTTCGGCCACGTCATGAGAAACAAGAGTAACGACACTCCACCGATAGGTCCGCTAAAATCTCTATTTAGTATGTTGTAAAGTTTGTCATTCGCGGTTTAGTTGTGTGGACTCACTTGATCCAGAAAATCCAGCGCCAACTCGCATAATGCGTCAGAATGCCGCCCAGTACTGGACCTAGAACACTAGACAGTGTAATGATGATGCCAATAAGCGCCGCGAGACCGTGAAGAAACCGAGGAGGTACTATCTCTGGAAGAACGATAACTATAGGAATATACGTGTTAAAAACTCTTCATAACAGAGGCTTGGCTCATTCTCGGTTACTTCGGGGAGCATGCGGAAAGCTACAGATATTGCAGCAAGAGATTCGGCAAAACGGGGAACGAAGACTTTAAAATGCATACTTGTGATGGAATATAAGCCTGAACCCCCGAGCCCCTGGATTGCTCGGAACGCAATGAGTTGTTCCAAGTTTCGGGCAAAACCACACCCTATCGAGAAGGCTATAAAGATGATATAGGAGATCAAGAAAGCACCGCGTCGGCCAACCACATCCGCAATCCGGGCAAGGAACACCGCGCAACCCAGATAAGCTAGAGTATACGCCAAAGCCACCCAGCTCACCCTTTCTATATCGCTGAACTCGGTGCCAATAGAGAAGAGACTCGTCGCCACAATGGAGCTATCTAGAAAGCTGAGGAAGAGCCCGATTGACAGGCTTCGTCACGTATCAGTATAAGACTACGAAGTGCAAGAGCATAACTCACCCGAGGCCGAGAAGCGCCAGGCGTGCCGAGGGTAGTTCTTCCCGCTGATAGTCATTCCGGATGCCCGACGAGTTGGAGCCCGATGCCGGATCTTCTATTCCTTTTCCCTCGGTTGATTCTCCGGTCATATTCCCAGTACTTTTCCGAGGACAATAGATTGTTGACTTCAGAAATGATTAAGACGGAAGCGATATCTCTACTTGGAGCGTGGCGCGGTGTTACGTGTCTCACGATGGGACTAAACTGCAGGTGTATGACTAACTTCCTCAGCAACTCTATGGTAAGACACTTATATATGGAACGGTCGGGCAAATTTCCACGAGACGTATCCCGACCAACAGATTACTAAGGTGATGGACAAAAGGTGTCGCGAATGCGAGTGCGAGGTGTATTTTTTCCAGCTCTCTATGCCTAACAACGATTCACTAACAGCAATTCGCTAACATCAAACCGAAGTACCCACATGTTGCCATGATGTTGGTAGTAATGTGGTGCCAGATCGAGGTAGCCGATTATAGCTTCCCCTGTTACCATCCCCTGTTGTTCTCGCATTCGCTTATTAGCAGATCCTGCCTATCGGGATATTGCACCCGAGCGCGTGTCCATAAGATGCTTTACGTAAGCAAGTATCATAGGTTGACCACGTATTAGTGATTTTTGTTTCTTCTTTTTTCCCTCCTCTCATTGCTATGACGTCGAAATTGTACAGTTTTCAATGCACATATTTTACCAAGTCTTGTGTAATGTAATCTCGTTAACAGCCCAGAAATATGTTTATGAGACCATCCACTACCAACGAACATCAAACGCTCTTCGTGCAACACGAAACCTGAATAAACCACAGACAAAAGCACACGCGCCGTGCTACCTCATTGTAGGCACCCCTTAACCTCCTCAAACAAACAAAAAACCGATGGCCAAGAACCTCGTTTCTAAGGGGTATAAGGCAGACACCTGAGAGCACAGCGTTTCCACAACACCTGGCCCATACATTTTATTATAGCAAAGCTTAAAGGAGAACCTACGGGCATAGAATGACATACTGACCCTCGAAACATTCACATCGTGCATGCGATACCTACCTACCCCACTTTCTTCGCTACAGATACAACTAGGCCCTGATCCTTAATCAGCACTTAGGCAACCATAGTCAACTAAGTCTGTTGAACCTTCGTCGTACATAGCACAATAGCCCAAGATTTTTATTCGATGTTCCCTCACCGACATTTTGTGCCCGCGGGTGTACGTACTACCAACTTGTCGACCCATTTCTATGTTGTCCAATCGAAACTTAGTTATGGTTGAGTAAGTCGAGACATCATCTAGGAAGTATCTCTCTTTCGAAAAGTGTCCAAGATGGCCTTCGGCCGACGGATAGATCGCCGCCTCCTGATAGCCGTTTCAAAATCCACTGGGATGGATGTTGCATCAGCTGCTGTTAAGGCCGAATTAACGCAAGCGTACGTATCTAAATGTTGGAAACAGGATACAGAGGCACATTAAATGGGCAACTAATTCTGACCCGTAAGGCTTTAGAGAAATAGAGATGGCGGCCTATTAAGGATCCATTATATACAGCGTCCATGCAAAAATACGTATTTTCTGTTCAGTATCCGTATAAACGAGATGCTTTGACGTCGCTATAAAAAAAATTTTCGTTGATCATTAGATACATAGTCACTCATTAACCACGACTGGAACAAGTCGGCCGAAGTAGAAGAGCGATACATCACTGCAACCCAGGTTCAGGAAATATTTGTTAATGGCCAAGTACCACGTCTCTTTTGCGTTCTTGCCTGGTGGTTTATGCAACGGTTTACAAACTCGTGTGACAGGCACAAATGCGACCAATCATGGCCAATAAAATACTCTCATCAAAGTGCGTCTCGAGCAGTATTATAGTCCTCAGGAGGCTTAGGCACTCTTCTCGGGTCACGATCCTACTCGCGCTATCAATTACGGGCGACTTGATAACGGCTGCAAATATGGGGCAATCATTATAGGTAGGACTATAAAGAGATGCAAGCAATTAATAAAAACTAAATTAACCTAGCTCGCTGAGTATTTACGAGTTCCTCGTACCAGAGATCCTCTCTCGTCCATACGGCCTCTAATAGGCCCCGATGCGACGCTGCGCCAAACGTTACTCGCGCAGCTGGCGTTGTTCAATTTCACAAGAAATGAGACCTTCTCACACCTGGAGTACCTCCTCGCCAATTCACAAATTTGACCTGGTTCTGCATCGCGTCGAACCAAATCTCGCTATCTCGGCGGCTCCGTTGACCGAGGGGTAGACCACCGGTTCTCGGTTTCCCATGAGCATGCGATGGATATCTCATCGCCCTTTAATGATGCCGCCCGCCCAGGCCCGGCCTGAATTCTTACGCCCAACTTAGGAATAAAGATGCAGCTGCGCATATACGCTTGCGGTTGAAGTTACCCGGCGACGGCGCAATTAAGCGCCAGGAGCCTTGCTTCCACTAGCGTTCCATTCGCTCACCTTTATGTATCCGGTCTCGATACCGAGACTTACCCAAGTGTCACAGTTCTTAATCCTCGTACTTCCATTATCGACGATTGTTATTGCACAGGGAAGAAAGCCCCTATCTACATAGCAGAGATCATACTGCTAGTATATATATGTACGGGCCAAGGGCCCGTGCCCAATGCCCCTGATCTCGGGGGGTTATTCCGTAGCGTTCCGTAACACCGAGGATGTGCCGCAAGTTTTCACTATATAGAAGACTCGAGCCGCCGTGGTGAATGGTTTTCACGTCATACAGGCCCCGGGTGCTAGAAGGTCTGTTCACAGAGCAAATGGGATGTACTCTAATATAGATAGGTCGTAGTTGGGTCTCGGTAGGTTGACTGGTTACTTTTGAGCCTCTCTAAGACCCAAGAGGGATCTAGAATACATATATGTCTGGAACCACTACTATAACTGCCCCAGATAGTAGCTGGTCAATAGTAGTCTGACACTAGGCATCATGCTGTAACTCGTGCGCTCGCTATTTCTAAGCTTATCACTTGTGACAACAGTAGGAAGGCTGTATACGCATCCCCTTATTTTAGATGGTGATAATGTTGTCCCTTTTTACATCGCCACTAACCACCGTTTACAAAGTATAGAGCGACCTAAACAGTCTATTTCTTTTGAAAGTACATATTATTAAGTTGAAACATCAGTAATCAGTAAATTTTCTTTCATTCACAAAGGAATGGAATGTTCTGTTTTTATCGGGGGCGGTTTCCATGTTCAAAGCTACACTTCCTCAGGTGCTTTCTACCTACTTTCTCGGGAACATAGCTTGCGTAGGATGTTCTTTTCTTGGATACAAGGAAGAAAAGTTAATAAAAGCCGAAAAGAAACGGTTTCCTGACCCTAATAACGTAGGTTCAACGTCCAACACTAGTCTCATTAACCGATTATCAGCTTGCTCGCTCAATCTTTAAGCTTACTAGATATTGTAATTATTTTATGTAGACCACGAGTTCGCCCGTCCCTAAATAGTGTATCCAAGTCCCCAATCCCCCCTGTTTCCCCGTTCGAAAACGTACAGGGCTACTGTAATGCCCCATAAGTCTTATTGACATTAAGTAGCTCTCTCGCCGTTCACTTCTGCTAGGGTGTTTAGCTCTAGAGTGAAGATGGGTCACAGATAGGTCGCTACTAGGTAAAGGTATGGGGGTAAGGTCTTCATTTTATTAATTTCCGAGCCTCCTCTAATAGTTTGGATGGCTCATGCCCTTATTAATTACAACCATCAAAACAAATATACTAGGGGGTACCAGCTACCCTCATACCTGACAGCTTCGGGATTAGAGGCCACGAGCAAGCTGGAAATCGGAAGTACGCCTAAAGCAGGATCCGTTATGACAGTTGCCGTCAACGCGCTAGGCCTAAGCTTCAGTGTTCTTGAAGAGTAGCATCCAACGCGGTAGCGAGGACAAGAAACTCGCACCCGGACTACAGCCTTGTGTATCTGTATACATGCCTCGCTCGTACCTCAAACGCACGTGGCGAGCTCCTTTGCGGCTGCAACCATGATGTAGGTTGAGTCCTGGACGACAACATAGGAAAGGAGCCTGCACGTGATGTATACGAGGGATAGTTTATACTTTATTCTTCTCCCGACGGAGGCATGTGAGCTACGACGATGAAATAGTAAGCTGGGTCGGAAATGGCGGATGGTATGGTGAGCATACGCAACAATGTCTACGTTTTGAAGACTTTTGGCCTTGGGTACGTAGAATAATCTCAAGCATTACAAGTTATAAGTAAACAAATAGTATCGATGATGGCTTTCTCGGTTGAGGGGTCACGGTATGCGGATCAGACATCCACATCTCGCCATACCCACTCAACCTTTATAAAGCGGCCGGGTTCCGAAATCTACAGTACATAGTAGATGCTTGGCATTAGTCTAATCTCTGGAGGAACAATTTGCCTAGCTTGAAGATAGAGAGCATCTCTACTGTAGTGTACCTCTCATTCCTGTCTCTTGTAAGATTAAGAGACTGGCGAGACCCACCTTGTCAGCACTTGACTGCGTCACTACTCGTTCTGGGACCGCTATTTGGTAAAGGTTTGCTGATCTCCTGTGCCACACACTTGTCGCTAAACGAGAACCCTTTTATAGAAGGATGATACGACGGGCAAGGACGCGGGTTAGACGACTTTCTGGATTGCAGCGCTCCGAGAAAAAAATACACCATTCTATCCACAAGTACCGAATCGACGTTCGAAATCTAATTCTGGTTTAGAGGAGTAGCTTTTGACCTTGCTACCAGTAAACGCATGATGATGTCTACGGCACCTGGCTGGGCAATTCGCCGTGGTGGTGGCTCGTGTCTCGTGTCGGAAGAAGTTGATTGTGGAGAAACGGCCAACGGATACCGAGCCTGCTGCCCGTCCTCAACAACCGTGAGTAGCTGCCAGTCATTTTATTCTTGTCTTAGGGAAGTTTAGAGTATAGACTTTTTTTTGTCCTTAGGTCAAAACATGTCTTAAAGATCTCCACGCCGCCGAGACACCTGCAGTCCAGGCTCAAAATGGCGATAACTGACTCCGACTCTTCCAGTGTCCGCACCAGTATAATGTGGCGTGTTGTCTTGCCAATACGAATTGTACGGCCGCGATTGCTGATACGCCTTCATGCGCGAATAGCTCATGGATAATGTTTGATAATGGTGGATACTTCTGCTGCGAAAATGGACAGGTTGGCTATAATCTGAGAAACACCAATGGTTGTTCCAAGTCGGACAAGGCTCTGCCAGCGAACGCAAAGCCGCTTGCCGTTATCAGTCAAAGTAAGTGATGTTCGCATCTTTCTCCGCCCGGGTAGACATGTCTCTTAGCTCCTCCCAGCATTTTCCAGCACATCCACGTCGAGTACATCCGCGTCAACATCAGCGGCGCCAACGAGTCCTTCTCCGACAACATCTTTGAACACAAGCAACACGACACCCGGGGGCACTATCGCGGGCGCTGTTGTCGGAGGTGTTGCAGGAATCGCAATTATAGCTGGCTTAATATGGTTTTTTATGCGAAAAAAGAAAAGCACAAGCGCGAGCGGGGTATCTCAGCCTGCACAAGAGGGACCAGAGGCACATAAGAGCAGATACGAAGGAAACGAATACAAGGGATACTATGCAATGCCAACGACAAGTCCATCTGAGATCAGTGGCACTCCGAGGGTCGAGCTCCCGGCGCCCATCGGCCGAACTGAGGGCAGAAGCGAAATGCCAGCATGATAGAACGGATGGATGATACTGGACGGAGTAAATGGAGGCTTTAATTACTGTTATTAATAAAATTGAGGGCGGAACATAATAGACGACAGAATGGAAGCAGAAGTATATTATACTAGTGTATCTGACATTTGAAGAGAGGGACCTTAAGTTGTGCAACTTGCCTACATCATAGAGAGTAAGGTACCTTCAGGTTACAATCCCAGGGGTTCTCAGGTGGCAGCCAGCTGACGAAGGAGCACCGCGGCGATGGTACTTCGCCCTACAGGCACGGTCGTTAGACTGCTGCTGGTACCTACGTTTTGGACGCCCAGTCACACTTCAGGTCTCACCCCGCGACGTCGTCCCCTTCTGGATGCACTATCAATTCGTCGACCTGCCTCAAGTTGATCGCCTGCACGGATGGTTTATAGGTGACCATCGACTGCTTACCACCCTGGGCCCTAGTATACACCATAGCCTCACCCAAGCCTCACCCATCTGGGCTGCAGCCCTTCGGGCAGGACAAGTCGCTTGTCAAGCAGCATGGCGGAGATCTCGACAGACCAGACGCCGCCAATGCTCCAGGGCCCAACCGAGAAAGAAAAGAAGTACGATAGACAGCTCAGACTATGGGCTGCTAATGGCCAGGCTGCTTTAGAGTCGGCCAACATCCTCCTGGTCAACTCCGGCGCCGGCACGGTCGGCGTTGAGACCCTGAAAAACCTTGTGCTTCCAGGTGAGCGAGCGCATTGTAAGACGAGGGCAGACGAGGTTACTGACACAAGCAAGGCATTGGGAAATTTGTGATTGCCGATGATGCTGTTGTTAATGAGGCCGATTTGGGCGTCAACTTCTTCCTCGACGAGAGTTGTTTGGGGAAGTCCCGGTCCGAGTGTTGTACCAAACTCCTCCTCGAGCTGAACCCGGATGTTCAGGGACAGTGGTACCCCAAGAGTGAGGTATGAGATGCCGAGAAGAGCACATAACTGATGCTAACGGCGTGGTGTAGGGAGAGTTGGACCTCCGACATGTCTTGGACAGTTCAGGCACCTTCACGCTGATCATGTACACAAACCCCATCCGGCCAGATAACCTCGCCACCATCGAGGCTCATGCAAGTCGGCACCAGACGCCAGTCGTCTGCGTTCACTCTGCGGGGTTCTACTCCTACTTTCGCTTCAGCCTGCATGGAACCTTCCCGATCGTCGACACTCACCCTGAAGTGGAGAAGACGACGGACCTTCGCCTCCTACAGCCCTGGCCAGAGCTTTCCGCATTTGCCAAAGAGATGGCGAAGGGGATAGACAACCTCGATGATCACGAGCATGGCCACTTGCCGTATCTTGTTATTCTACTCCACTTCCTCGAAGAGTGGAGACAATCACACGGTGGCAAAAACCCTACCGCCCCTAAGGAGAAGAGGGAGTTTGGTAAGCTCGTGTTGGGCGGTTCGAGGACTAATAATCCTGAAGGTGGCGAAGAGAACTTCCAGGAAGCTGCCGAGGCAATAAACAAGAACATCAAGGTACCAGAGTTGGAGCCCGGATTAGAGGAGGTGTTTAATCATCAAGTCTCAAGCGAGGTAAGATCCGTACCATGTGAGCGTTTGTGAACAATTAATTTGACAGTACTAGGTCGAACGAAAATCATCGTTTTGGATCATTGCTAGGGCCATCAACCTCTTTCATCAGAGGCATGGTTGCCTCCCACTCCCTGGGTCTTTGCCTGATATGAAGGCACAATCGAGCGTCTACGTCAAGCTGCAGAGTATATACAAGGAAAAGTCTCGGAAAGACGCGCGAGAGGTTCTCCAGTCAGTTAGACAAATTGATGGTGGCGAACACGTAAACTCAACCGAAGTGGACCTGTTCTGCAAGAACGCCCGCTTCGTCAAATTGATTAATGCAAAGCCAAGGGAGTCAGATCTCGGCCAGATCTTTGGTATGTTAATTATATTCCATTATGGGGTCGCCTCTTCTGACTGTTTTCAATAGACGCCGAGAAAGTCAATGACGAGGCAGCAGAGGCAATGAAGATCGAGACTGGCGGAGCCTTTAGCCTGCCCTTGTCAAATTTCTTCATCTACCTGGCGCTAAAAGCCACCACCCACAATCCGACTGCTACTCCCAGTGAAATCATGAGTACCATCACCCAATTAGTCCCCCAAGCCCCTGGATATGAGAGGATGGGTCAAATTGCCCAGGAGGTCGCGAGAGCTGGGGGCGGCGAGCTTCACAATATTTCTTCCCTCACTGGAGGGATGGTAGCACAGGAAGTGATCAAAATTATCACGAAGCAATACATCCCCATTGACGATACTTGCATATTCGACGGCATTAGCAGCCGATGTCAGGTACTGCGGTTATGATGGTGGACCCTGAACAGCCCTCCGCAGCGAAATAGCGACATCTCATAGGCGAAATGCCCGGAGTTCGTCTTGAGGATCCGGGTTTAGCCATTGGGAGTAGCGGGAGCGGTGGAGACCTAAGCGAACTTAGACACTTGGCGTATGCGATGATACAACACAGTCGCAACCTCGACCCTAGAAACCGGAGGGCCAGGGGTGGTTATCGGACCGCAGGCCCTTACAATAACACACCATGATGCTCTGCAGATAGCCATCCTCAGAGGACTCAAGCGCCGACGAGCTCGCATATAGGCAGCTCTTACAGTGAATGTCCATTCGGCCTAATGAAATTGCATCAGACTGAGATCTGGAGTGCATTATGTACAGTCCGTACCGCTTATACTTCAAACAAAAGCTAAAATATGGCAGGGTTCGTAGCTATCAAACCTCGGCGACGATACGTGAGATCATTGCTGCATCTGCAGATGAAGGGATACCAATAACCAAATAACTGAGAGATTCAGGTACACAGACCTAAAATATCCTCCAATCTTTACTATATCGCTCCAGGCATATAGTTGTACTAGTTCCTCTAAAATCTCCCGTTGGGTATAAAATATGCCGCATCTGAAGCAAGCACGGTGGTTGGTTAATGACGAAACAATTCAATATGTAGAATCCTGCAATGCTGGTTTCTTTGACAATAGCCAACATAAGTAAGGACATCCGACTTGCCACATAGCTCTTACCCCAAACACCCAGCTCGGATCTTCAACTCAGGGCGCGGCGGCCAACGGAAATGATGTATCAGTACCATCACACTTTGCCATTATCATACAGACTATCCTTGGGTATAGCGACTCATTAGTCTAAGGCCACTAGAACTTTCGGCATTAGCAAGTTCACCATGTGCTAATCGTAACCACCTAGTTGGCCAGCTGGTTTGTTCACCTTCGCGAATTGTCCCGCACATATAAATTACAGGTGGATGCTATTAGCAGATGGTCGAACAGTCTGGAGAAGATCGCCTGAACGACAAGGGTGCTTGATGGATCAATTACTTCGATGGTGGCCGAGAAGGCTCAGCGCGGTTGTCATTCGATCTCGTTGAAGACCGAATACAGTGGCGATGTGCATACCGAGGCGTAACCATTCGCCTGTATGGGTGGGCATCTATCAATACGAGCAACTGGTATTAATCTACGAAACATTATGGTCACGCTATAAGCCAACCCTTATTAGACTATGCTGACTCCTCTACGAGTCTAGACGATACTCGGCCCGTTCTTCAATGGCAAGGGTTACGAACGCCGATCCAAGGGCACCCGGCTTACTGCTTGCCCAACTTGCCCATTCTCACTGGCCTGTATGGTTGAGGTGTCCCTAGTTTGGTGACATAAACGAGCCAGCTAGAGACATATTTGTGTATTCGAGAACTGCGTACTACTTGCTACTAACGGGATATTGACTACCTTACGAGCTAAACTCCTTATCGTGAAGATGAGATTTATCCAAAGAGGACCATACTCTACTGGCATCACTTGGCTGGGACACTAACATTACATACGCATATGAACTACTATCACGCAGAACCGCATCTAGCCACCTCGCCGTACTGCAAGGATACGAATTACTTTGCCCCTTATCATCACTGGTAGAGACAACTACGCAGGTCTTGGATCATCACTCGTTAGCTTCCTCCAGTCAGCTCGCTAAAATATACGCTGCGAGCAGGCATTCAGGTGACTAGGTATTAGCTACCTTATAACTAACGCCTCGGCGTTGTCACGACGTCTGCTAATCTACGCTGACGTAGAGTACTTATCCGAGATTCTTCTACCCTAACGGCCCAAGAACCCGCCGAATAGGCATGCTCCTGCAAGTTTGGGAGACAAGAATAGCATCTAATATAAACTAGCTTCGCACAGACATGTGAGGCAACTTGTGCAGTCTGTCGGCTCAGATTCTCGGCCTCTGGTTATGACAGGTAACGACAGGTTTCGCTTTCCTTCGGTCTCACCCCGCTAAGCGAATGGCTGCATGATGAACGCATTTCACGTGTCGTCTAGATGCTTAAGCGAACGAAACACAGGGTAAGGTTTATAGTAGGCGTGTCACCTGGCGTATTAAAATATTACTGCACTCCAGATTCCTGTGCTACTACACGCTCGAGATGCAGAAAGTGTGGGGTAGACTTGGCGTTCCTGACTGGAGGTGTGGGCGAGGAGATGTACAGGAACCGAGCCAAGAGCCATGGATCGTGAGCTGGGGCTCACGGTTGATCCGGATCGAATTCCTCACGGGTCCAAGACTAGGCAGGGAAGCTTCCCTTTCATTGGAAGCTGCCAGGTGGGTTGCATCGTCGTCGCGGTTGACGACAAGACATTACCGCAAGCGCCGCAGATCCGCTTTGCCGATACACATGAGCAAGGAGAGCTGGATATCGACACTACTGTAGTCCACCAGGCGCCATAACCACACGCGTTCCTGTTTCGGCCAACATCTCCTCTTCGGGCCTGATCAGCATGCTCCTTTGAGTTGGCTAAGATATCCGGTTGAACAGTTGCTGCATCTTGCTACACTAGAATACGGCCGTGCTTCAAGATGCTACTATACGTCGCCGTACCCAGCCAGCTTTAGGAGATCGTCTTGACAAGGTACCTCGACGGAGACGTCGGCTAGCTAAGCCTTTGCGATGTTAGCAAACTTGTTTGGCTGAGGGTCAAACGATCACAGGGAGGCGGTCGCTCAAGTTTAGGAGGGAAATGGCTAGGCGACGGCTGCCAAGAAATATTTGACCGGCTTGCATTTGACCAATTCCAAGATTTGAGCTGAGCAATGCCATGCTATAGTGAGCTAGATGTGGGGAGTATAACTTGTGTGATTTATGGTGTACTATTAAGACATACCATTATATAGGTCCAATATTGAGCGAGCGCTAATTATGTGCATACGACGTCCCGATATTAAATCACGGCCATGACTGGGCTGGAACGATGTGAATACCTATAGCATTACCCGTCCGCATATACAGGTTAATTGCTTTTCTTCCCTCTGGCTTAGTCTGATTTCAAGATGGTACTAAGTACTCCTTCAAGCCTCGAGGGCCGGGCAGTGTTAACGTATCCCGCTAGACCTGTCATCCCAATGCCTCTCGCCGGTGCGTTAATCGTCGCAGCGATCCGAGCAACTTAACGCGATATTGGGAAAACGCTAAGGCGCTAGTGTTTCGATGCGGTTCGTTGTAACGCTCTAACGGCAAGTTGGAATCGCTGGCCGAATGATGGTGGTACTCGAAGGAAAAGAGGACCATGTGCTTTTCACTTGGCTAGGTGGCAGGGGTAAAGGCGGGAAATCCCTCCAACCAACCAGTGATGTGGTGCCGAGATCTGGCGAACACGCCAAAGCGGGTGGCTGTCTCCAAATCGGTTCCCTCTCGCCGTGGTTAAGCTTCTTCATCGCTCCAGTTTCCACCACCCTCGGCCTATACTATGTAAGTAGTACTTATACTACCTACGTAGGTAGTTATACCTGGTACACATAGTAACCCCCAGCGAATGGGGGGTGGTGGACCAAGTGAGAGCCCTTGGATACGCTACACCTCTAACGGCTTATCAAAGGCGGTGGGCATTGTCAGGTCTTCACGCGGCTTTAGCACTGGTCTACTTACTCACTGTATTCGATTACAGGGTAGGGTAATATTCGTTCTATGCCCACTGGGATCACCCGTCCTGTTTGCCGTCTCATCTTCATTCTCTGAGCTTGGGCGAAACAGTTGCTAGCAAGTATATGGTATACTGTCTGTCATAAGTACTGTCCTGTTCATTCGACGAGAGGGCGCCCCTCGTATCTTCCTCATATTCATGAGCCTCATTTCATGTGAATCGCGTGGATGTCTTGTTTAGATGAAGAGAAAGGCATGATAACCGTCTATGGTTAGTGAAGCATGGGTACGCGCCCCATTCTCAACTGACTTCTCCTCTACTCCAAACCGGATTCGACAGCCGACACGGTCCCCCCTGGATTAGTTTTTCTTTCTTTCTTACATTCAAGTCCCGCTTGCAGGCATCTAAGCTATGATTATGCTTATCGGAGAGCCTATCACTCAGGTTGGGGGGACCACCTGGGCGGCATTGACCTCCACATGCAGGTGCCTGTTTTTCCCACCCGCCTACGTCTTGTGCCACAGGGGATGGCAACTTGGGATACAGCACGTTCTGTTTTTTGCCTCTGTAGTGCCTTGGCATGTCATGTTGTATCCTGGCCTGAAGGGGGGTATATGTGGGCCGTTATATTTACTTAGTGACATTGTTCCTGACCAGATTCGATGCTGACAGGGGTCTCAACTCCACACTCTAGGTACTCACACCCTTTCATCTCTGTGTTCTCCACGCTCTCCCCACAATGTAGCGCTGCAAGGCGATATCATATATAAATGCTCGTCGTCGCCCGCGATGGCGGGTGCCGGACGAGCCTGTCCCACGATAGACTCATGCCTTACTAACGAAGGGCCTATTTGGGCAGCATCCAAGCAAGGTTACCAGAGCTCTCCAGCCCTGTGTTTGTTGAAGTATACTTGTTCCGGCAGTTGCCTATCTCTCCGAGCCTCGGTAAGATAGCAGCAACATTAAACAACAACATGGCACCGAGTATTCCTGTTCCTACTCAAGGTGGGATGTTCCATACATGTAAGTCGTCACATCTGTACGTAAAAACGTTGCAATCTTCTCACCGTCAACAGTCCAAGGTGTGACGCCTCGAAAACAATCCTCAGAGTCTGGTGACAGTGCCAAGATGAGTGGTAGTGGCACTGCCAAACGGATAACCACACCCCACGCATGTGCTGAATGCAAGCGTAGGAAAATGTAAGACTTATGCCATGTCTATCAGAACGCACTCAAGACTAAAAGAAGCTCAGCCGTTGTGATGGCCAACAACCTTGTGGCCAATGCCTCTCCAGCCGGGCCCCAAAGCGGTGTTTCTACGACAAGCACCGCCAAAGAGTAATTCCATCTAGAAAGTAGGTCTTCCCGAGCAACAAGAGGAGTAAATATCCTAACATAGGCTATATAGGACTCTCGAGGCTCTTTCACAGTCTCTAGAGGAATGTCGGTCTATCCTCAAGCGGTTATTCCCTAATCATGAGATTCAATCCTTATTACCACTACCTCGCCAAGAACTCCTTAACCTCCTTGATCGCCCGGTAAACGACACCATTATTGCTCTCCCTTCACCACCATTACATCCTTCTACTGCCTCTGTCGACGGAGGCTCTCCCACATTGTGTGGCTCGGACGAAGGTCTGGCCAGCCTCGAGCAAATACCGTCCCGAGATTCAGAATGGGACGAAGAGCGGAGGGGACGAGACAACATACCAGCTGAAGCTGACGATGTGAACGCACTATCCCTCTCCGTTGACCGCCAAGCATCATATCTGGGTGCTTCCTCTATCAAGGCGGCTCTCATGGTGATGCTCAAAGTCCAGCCCGCTCTGAGAAACTCCCTCACGCCACCACTCAACAGCGTCGAGATGGCACACAATCTACCCATACTAAGACAGAAAGTCGTAAACGCCAAAGAACCACAGCGGGTCCCTTGGTCGTGGAAAGGCCAAACCCTCATCGATGCGTACTTCAAGCGTGTACATGTCCTCACCCCCATGCTAGACGAGGCATCATTCCGAGCAGACTACCTCGAAGGCCAGCGGTTCGATGCTCCGTGGTTGGCTCTGCTGAATATGGTATTTGCTATGGGCAGCATCAGTGCCATGAAGTCCGACGATTATAACCATTTAAATTACTACAGCCGCGCGATGGAATACCTCCCCATGGACTCCTTTGGAAGCAGTCACATCGAGGTAGTTCAGGCCCTTGCCCTAATAGGGGGTTTCTACCTACATTACATCAACCGGCCTAACATGGCTAACGCCGTGGTTGGAGCTGCCATCAGGATGGCCAGCGCGCTGGGCCTTCACCGCGAGAGTCTAGCTTCGGGGGCCCTCGGGAACTGCAGCGACGTTGCCGCCGCCGAGACGCGCAGACGCACATGGTGGAGTTTATTCTACCTGGATACTTGCGCGACGACCACGCTGGGCCGCCCTTCGTTCGGGCGGTGGGGTCCAGCCATCAACGTGCGATGCCCCGACAGCGGCCTCAATTCAGGACGGGACTCGGCTCAGCACGCCGGCATTCTACCCCTTGTGGAGAACATCAAGTTCTGCAAGATCGCGACGGCCGTGCAGGATATGTTGGCCATCTCGCCCCTGCTACGCACCGAGGACCGCTGCAACCTCGACGGCCAGCTCGTGAACTGGTACAGCAACCTACCATGGCTGCTGCGGACAAGCGACCCCTGCGCAGAGCCCCTGTACATTGCCCGCTGCCTTATGAAATGGCGGTATCAGAATCTACGCATGCTTCTACATCGGCCCGTACTACTGAACCTGGCGTCTAGCGGGGCGTCGCACGCAGCCGAGCACGACATCGCGGCCATCGAGGCATGCCGCGACCTCGCCAAGCAGACCATCGAGGACATCGCGCGCGAGTGGACGCGCAACCAGATGTCCGGGTGGAACGCCGTCTGGTTCCTCTACCAGGCCGCCATGATCCCGCTGGTCTCCATGTTCTGGCAGTGGGACAGCCCGCGCGTCCCGGACTGGCAGAAGCAGACCGAGACGATCCTCGAGCTCATGGAGGCCATGGAGGACTGGTCCCTGGCCGCCCGCCGCTCTCGCGAGGTCATCTGGCGCATGTACGAGGCCTCGCGGCAGCTGGAACCGAGTCTGCGCGCAGCCGCCGCCGCCGTGCAGCAGCAGCAGCAGCAGCAGCAGCAGCAACACGCATCGTCGCTGTCGCCCCATCTGCAGATTATCACGGGCCCCGAGGGCAACCCCATGCTGGGCGCGCTAAACGGCGACGGGTCAGACATACACATGTCGCCCATCGGGCTCGGGCCCGACGGATTCGACGACATGATGGGCATGCTGGATCAGCATGGCCTGTGGGACTTCGATGGCATGCTATGGCCCGGCTCGGACGAGATGGAGTGGGCGCAACAGCACTTTGGCGGCAACCCCGGGAACTACCCCGGCTTACAGCTCAGTCCCACAACGCCCGTCTCTGCCGGCATGGACGGTGCGTCGGCATTCCCGTTCGTTCACTAAGACGATTGTTTCTTCCTTCCTTGTTTTATTTTAGTGTATGTGTCCGTGTGGAGACCCTAGGTATTCGAGGGTGTCTGGTTTCTGGGACTTTTGGGGGGGGGGGGGGGGAAACCAAAAAGCGAAAAGAGCCTGCGGGCCCATTGGGCGGACATATTGCCATTAGGGTGGCTTGCCCCTGGTTATCACGATGATGACGATGACGAACGACGAATCACATGGGATGGAGCGAGGAAAGGGGGAAAGCTCCCGGGTTGGCTCATGGGTAAACACAATTATCTACTTGTACATATTGTACCCTACTTACTGGATCGAGGCATATATCTGTATTGTATTGTCCTTCACTTGGGCAGGTATGTAGGAAAGGGCACATGGAGTTGAGAGTACGGAGACCTGGGATGATACCGCTTTGCTATGATGCTTGGATAACGAATAAAAAGTTACCTTCCCATGACCTTCTCATGAGTTTTTTTTAGCTAATCTTGGTGACTAACTATTTTCTCATATGAGTGAGTGACTGCTTATACTTACCTTACCGCAGCGAAGACCTGACCCAGTGGGATGTGTTGGGGGGTCAGGGCAGGCGGATGTGAGTACCGATCAGAAGGAGCCGGATTTGCTCGCACGAAGCGGACCGGCGGCAACCCAGTACATCTGATGGCTATAATTATAGCAACCGGGAGTCTTCATGAGTATCCAGAAGACAAAATCAGGTACTGAGATCGGCCAAATCCAGACACCTGTACCTTTAGGTACGGATACAGCCGAAGAGATCGTGTACGAAATGTACGAGCAGTGCAGACGCCCATCCATGCACATGTCGGCGCAGCGTCAACTAGTTTCATATATCGTGTGTACTGCAGCCCGCAGGTGTCTGCCACTAGTCGTACTAGTACTAGAGCTCTTTTAGGAATCATGTCCTGATGCTCAGTCCTGCCTCACGTATCGGATCGGTAATATACCTATAGCACCTAAGTTATTCTTGGTAGGTCAATGCTTCAGATGGAAGACCTGTGGGCAGCAAGGTACTGTACTGCCGTGTAAGGTTAGGCCAGTCGAGTATAGTGCATAGTAAGGCTCCTTTCGACCTGTGACCACCCCGTGACTATCCTGTAGGTCGTATGTTTAGTGTCAAGGCATTCAAGGACCTCAGATCCGGAGCAGTGCGTCACTTGATTCTTCTCTTCACCACCCACCCCGCGTTTCTTGCCTCACTAGCTCCATGTCATACCCCTGACAGGCGACCGAAAATCTGGGGTTCGGGTTCGGGTTCCTGGTGAACCACAAATAAACATTGCCCATTGCCTTGCCCTACTTTGAGCACACGATGCACACGCTCAGGAAGCGTCCAAGGCGACCGGCGTTCGCTGGATAATGTGAGGGTAAGATCAAATCTACCTCCCAACCAATCGCAACAACCCATTCCTGCAACCACTTCAAAATACCGAGAATATCTGGGGAATATCAATAACCCTAGGTTGTACGAGAGAGAGATATGCTCAGCTTTGACGAAAGTATCATTCACCATGGCGGTAAGGCCATGAAGTGAACGACATTGGACACGACTGCAGGCTAAATTATCGTGAGAAATGGGTGGCCGTGGCGGTTCACGACGTCGCCGCTTTTCCCAACCACCAAATATATCAACATCGATTACTGGTATCGTTGTCGCACCACTTTCGCCTATCGTGCACCATGGAATAAGGTCCGCTTCGATCAAACGTAGCCCGTGGGATTGGTTGTCCACCTACCTTCAGACAACTCGAAGCCCTCCACGCTGATTAGCTTACCAACGGGTTTTCCCCAGGTTTCGCTGGTAAATGCTTATTTAGGCGAGCCATTCGCAAGCGTTCAGATGGGTAGGACAGAAGTATGGTTTGCATGTGCAAGGGCCATCGGCACGCCACAACATATTCCCACCTGCATTGCCGTGCATGGGGAAGGGGAAGGGGAAGGAGAGGGGAATGGGATACCGCCGTAGCAAGTGATCTTCAATCTCGGTTCCCGATTGGGCAGGAGTCCAAGTGGACGCACTATGGACGCACTATGGACTTTCGGCCCGGGGCGAAGAGAGCCGCTGGAAGAATGGCTGGAGGTACTTGTCACGTGTCGGTGCCGGTACTGGTTTCCGAAGAGTGGCGCTACAATCCCCAACTGGGTCCACCGCGATTGCCACCTCAACGGCCGCCTCAACGGCGAAATATGAAAGGACCATGCAGCACGAGGTATTCCTTGCCTAGCCCAGTCAGGCAGTACTCTGCCAGCAAGTATGTGTCGTGCGGGGAAGATCCTGGGGGAATAAAAACAACCAAGGTATCAAGCGGGGATCTGAGTAGTGTATTTAGGTTGTCAGCAGACTAGCTTGGTTGTCTAGACTTCCCCAAATAGCTACCAATTCGTTAGACCACATCATCGCCAGTCCGCTAGAGGAGGGTTCGCAATATCCCGCCGCTCACATAGTAGTATTATAAAAAGCCAGGCAAAGCACTAAAGGGCCGATCGACAACTTGGAAGCTATTCTAGAATGCGGGGAAACGTGCCAAGGCGCGACTCGGAATAGCAGCGCCAACGATTTATCCCTCGTTATTCTCGTCAGGATCGATACCCTCGCATGGTAAACTAGGAGGCATGTACTTATATAAGTAGACGGATACACGGTACATTCCACAACGGCTATCGCCGGCATCTGCCACAACATATTTAGCTGCTGCTGTGCAACGCTGGGCGCGACAGCTACGCATTTGCCAAGTGATCCGACCAGTCGGCTCTTCGCCAAAGGGCAATGAGGTGGTCCACTGGAAGACGAGCTAACCTGTCATGATATGATCATAGACGTGCTCCTATATCACTGGCTAAAAATTTCGGATGCCGGCGTCGTCCCCTTTACCTGGCCTTTATGTTATAGACAGATCATGAATAATATTACATTTGCACACCCCTACCCATCCTTCTTCCGTCGTCCGCTGAAAGGGCCAACAGGCCTTGCTATACCCCCACGAGGATCTTCTGGATGCCAGGCATTCGTGTTAAATGACTTGCCAGCACCATCACATGTTAAAGGCGAGCGTATAGTGGCCGAAACGAAGAGTGTGGCTCGAGCACCAGTGGACGCATATCGCCAATCATGGTTTCTTCGACAGGCTTTATCATTTGAGAGAGCGCCCGCCCGCCAGACAGAGGAGCGTTATAATGGCTACGCACGTAAGATATGACTCCGCAGTCGCCGGCAGCTTCACCGTGACGTTTTATGAGATCGCAGGAAAGACGGTTATAAACGAATGATATAATGGTCATATTCGAACGGCCAAGTGCAATGTGGTTAACTACAAATTCAAAGGGTGATGAGGACCCGCAACGTAGCAATCAAGTTAGGCACTTGACCCCTGGAATTCTTCTCACCTTTTTAATTACAACCTCCTTTCGGGTGTGCGAAATTTCAGAGAGCATAGACGTCTGTATCCAAACTTTCAGTGCAACTGAAGACACCCGCGTTTCCAGCTGAATTCAACACGACGATGATGGCTAAGAGCAAACTGGGCACTCGGTATGAAATAGTACACGCCTTTCTTCTCACATTGGAGGATTCGGCTTGTTTAATTCAATTCTTCTTTCTGTTTGTTAATCATATCTAGCTGAGCACTCCTCCTCGTATATTTTGATAGTGCAAAAGGGCACGGCTTCGTTCCCTTGGTCTTTTAGATAGTTATTATCTACAGAGTGATCAGAATTACTGGCGGTTCTCAGTCGGCTCGCGAGCGTTTTGTACTCTCTTGGCCATCGCGATAGAGTTTATATGAGAGAGAGACTAAACTAAAGGTAGGCTTGATGCACCTGAGGGGTAGTCATTGGTAGCTGGAAGCAGAGCACGATAACAGCAGATAACCTACTAGCATACCAAAGAGTACCTTAGTATTGTCCACGAGATACCTCACAAAGGACAACGGCAATAGGAGTTAAAGACGCCATCAATACTGACCTTTGCGAGATGCTAACGACCTGGATGCGTTATTGCCTTTCCGTCAAGAGAGAGACAAACGTCACCTAGCGTGTTGGTCCTTCACTACCTACCCAGTTTCAAAGATGAATAATCAGAAAAACTACCTTATCTATAACAATAGACCCAGCAGCAATGTCCACTTCCAGTAAGAATCACCCGGGGTTTCCAGACCTTACAGGAGTAGCAAAAGCAGAATATGCCGTTAAGACAATTCGTGTTTCCAAGACGTGCCAAAGGGGGGGGATAAAAGACTCCAGCAACTGGTTGAGCGCTTCAAGACCAGACATTTTCTCAAAATCACCGAAGCCTACGTACGAGATGTATCTTCACAGAAGGACGAGCAGTTTCCGATGCCTATACCTAAGGTCCCAAGCAGGTAGACGGGCTTGAATCATCATGCCATTGATTTACGGCATGATAAGATACGTCCTACCTACCAAGTAGGCAGTAGGCACTTACCGGTGCCGCCGACTACCCACCACAGGTATCGTATCGAATACAGTATGTGATCTAAATATCCTAGCGAGATAAGAGACGCGAAGACGGAAGGTGCTCGTACTTGCTGATTGTAGGTATAGCGATTTTTCGACTCTGGAATGGAAAGAGCGGTGGGCGTCATACTGGGAAATCTGTTACTTGCTAGACTACATGTCCAGTGCGCTATTTCACCCCCTCTTCGGTCATCTTCAGTTCCTCAACACAATCTGGGCCCCTTGCTGCCTCTCCTATTCCGTATAATCAGCCCCGGATCATGGTCCTCGTAAGGCGTCTGCCTCCACGGCCCAGAAGCACCGGAAGCCTCGCTCCCAACAAGATGGAGCACACTTTGCTGTGCAATGTGCTTAAATGTCGCAAAGAGCTGGGCGATCGCGCTCTCGTGACAACCTGTTAGTAAGTCCTACTTCTTCTGTCTACCTTACGTATGTATATCCGACCGTGGCCCATTTTGGGGGAGGTGACTCTGACTCCGACTCCGACTACTAATGCTCCCACTCAATAGTCATATATTCTGCGGCGATTGTGCCGCTCGCCTTGGATTGGCTAGCCAGGGGCATGACCAGCCCATTGCGTGCCCAGCCTGCGGCACGCACTTGACTAATCCTGACGATGCTGTTGTCACGAACCTCCGGCCTAGCGAGGACTACAAGACGAGTGTTCTTAGTGGCCTGAGTCCCAACGTCATCATTGATTGTGCAAGTCGAGCCCTCAGCTTCTGGGCCTACCAAGTCACCCAAGAAATGTACTTTTTGCTTTCCAATCTTTTGCCGAGCCCATAGGGGAACTGACAGCATGCACTAGCATCTTTCAACAGCATATGTCGAAGACGCTTACGGAGAAGTACTCCAGTCTAAATATTCACCTAGATAAGGTCGTCAATGAGGCCAATGCCCAGATTGCTAATTGTCATAATAAAGTCAAGGGTATAGCACCGGTTAACTTTAGCATCTGAGTTACCTCTTCTGACCCTCAGCAGGCGCAGAGATCGAACGAGATGAACTTCGCAAGAAGTATGAAGAGCTTCTTCAGACCTGCAAGGAGAAAAACAGAAAGCTTCTTCAAACCCAAGAACTCTACGACAAACTAAAGAGAAAGGCAATGCTTGGTCAAGTTCAGGACGCCGCCGAAGATGCTGTCGAATTAACCCTGCAGGCACCATTGGTCAATGATAAAGATGTTGAGCCTCAAGAATTTTCCTACTTTCCGTCTCGTGATACGCTCTACGGGCAGTCCGCATCATCTCTACATGGAAAACAACAGGGTACAGGAACTTACAGCCATCCTCAAGCTAACGTACCACCACATATTGGAAATTGGCCGCGTACATTTGGGGCACAGAGTGAGTAGGCTTGATATAAGTAATGTAAATAGTAGCGTTCTAACCGGCAAGGCATAGGTGACATACCTATCACTCCCTCAACTCACCGGCAGCGGGTTGGCGACCCAACGAGTATTAGCCTATCCACCATTCCTGGCCTCGTTGTCGGAACGCCAAGGTCACCACGTAGTCATATGAATTCACGGAATCCGCTTGGTACTATCCCATCAAATAATTTTCGAAGCGGAAATACAACCATTCCCACTACACGAATGAGCTCGGGCTTGAAGGTCGGACAAGGAGGAAATGACTCAAATGGGTTGGGCATCATCACTTCTACACCCAGAGGTAAGATGCGACCATCCCAGACTCCCTTCAGTACCTTTCATACCAATAGTAGTGTAGCAGCCCAACGGCCGTCGTTTCTAGCTCCATCGTTACAAAATACTTTCACGGCGACAAAACCGGATAGTATCGTAGCTGGCATACGAAGCGGCTGGGTTCGTCAGTAACAGACGGTTCTTGTCACAAATGGATTGCTGAAATCTATAATCTCGGCCGGAGGAAGTGGCTACAATCAATGAATGTTAAAGAGTTCCGTTCTAGAACACAGCCGGCGATAGCTCTGCCCCACAATGTCTTTGCCTCTAGTTAGGTGCTTAGTTCAGACAAAAAGAGATTGTAGAGTATGACCTTTCACTATCGTTTGGTTGCCGTTAAAGCTGTATCTTTGAATTTTACATCTTTTGAGTAGCAGCCCATCCAGCTATCCGCTTGCCGCCTAGAAGATGAGGCTCCGAGACTGCTAGATAAATCTAATGGCGCCGATTGTAGCGTTTCTGACTGAAGCTTAAGCCATCCTGAGTGTCTGCTCGAAAGATAGTTAATAACTACCGGTAGACTTCGGATCTTATCATCAGTTAAAACCAACGGTCCCCGCAAACACCTGGACTCGAAAGATCGCCGCTTATCCGCATCATTTCGTCGGCCTCAGGCATAAATATATTAACAAAGACTTTGATATCGTGCTTGTGGAAACAATGTCTTTGAGGCGGTCTTCGAACAGACCTTGGGGGGGTATATAAGCTGCCGCAAGAAACCCCCCCTCTCCCTCCGTTTGGAATCCGTTAAGATGCATCGAGCAGGTCTTGGAACCATATCGCACGCACTATTTAATACGCTCACACATAATAACCGGTCACACCTTTGATCATTCCCACAAGGAAAATATGATACCTAATAATAACCCTAGGTTTCGGCGTTATAGACATCCAAATACATCGACAGATGTGATTTCTCATTACCGGTCACTACCCCAGGTGCCGCTAGCACCGGTTGTTGGCACCTGGGGCCAATCAAGGGAGCGCCCTGAAATCAGTCAAAGTGATAGATTAAGGATGATCCGGTTTGAGGAATACCTCAAAAGCTCTGAGGGGTCCCCTGCGAAGAGGGCCGAAGTAACTTCGCAGAAACGGTCGATCAAAGAATCTAGCGCCGAGCGGCCATCGCTACTATCCTCATCAACAGAGCCGTTGCCTCGTAATGACTGTTCTCGAAACCTTGGTTCGAGAGATGAGGCTTTGCATTCACACCCTATACGTACTTGTGTCGGGCGTTCGGCTGGGGAACCACCACAGGTTGACAAGAGTATTAAAAAATGGTGGAGGAAGTTCACTATATGTAAAAGAGAGGACGCCGACTACACCCTCTTGAAGGGACCCGAGCCTTCAACAGACCCCTTAGTCGAGCGTCAACAGGGACGTGTTTTCTCGATGAAGGCTTCGGAGACAAGCTTTCAAGAGTTTCCCAACCCCGAGATCTGGGAGACAAAGGGAAAAGAAGAAGTAAAGTTCGACCAAACTGCCGACTTTACAATTCCGGCTATACGTCTTATCCCGCCATCCGAAAGTAGCGCAGACCAAGTGGGCCAACCCTCTCTTTCTGTGGACGACGCTTACAAAGGACTATATGTGCAGTCCCAGAGAAAAATTCGCAGACTCAAACGTAGACTCAGGCGGCTTGAGCCCCTTGTCTGGCTTATTGCTAAAGCTGAAAGTGTTGACGTCAACGATAGCCGTGCGCTAGAAAAAGGACTGGAAGTCATCATAGATGATCGTTCAGATCTAACAAAGCTCGTGCCCCTCGCGGACAGATTATGCGCACACCTGGGCATCAACTGTGATCCTGAGGTGTTGGATGCTTTACCACCGGCCCTCGACAAGATATTAGGCGATTTACAGGAAGCTAGATGGGCTGCAAAGAGCGCCCGGGGCCGTGTACGTCAGCTCCAAGACTGTATACGAAGCCTCCACGATGACAAGGGTGAAGACTATATACGCCAGGCAAATACGACGTCCCATCACAATCCTGTCACAAAAGACTAGCGAGAAGCTCTAAGATTGTCGTGATATGATCGCCATTCGCATCTAGAAGGAACTTATTCTCTTAGAAAAAAAGGGAAAAAAACTTGGTCCTTGTCGATTTGAAACTTGCTGTACTTGCACATACAGCTCCCAAAAACGACGATTAGTCAACGCTCCCTCCCATCCTATCTTTCACCTTGGAATGTAAGAGGCAATGTACCCGTATGGCACATCGTAACTTATATCTAGCACTTTAAGTACGAAGACCGCACTACATCATTACACATATGTATGGCGACGAGATTCATCGCACGGTCTTGCGCCCCCCAGCTGGCTCTGGGATTAAGTGGCCATACTATCTATACTCTCGCACTGCGAGTATTACTGTACAAACCCAGGCAACTAAAACATGGCGAGTCTACCCTACGAAATACTATCTTTTGAGACAACCTGCACTTATAATTGTTTAGGGCACAGGCATCCCATGAATCGCCGAGAGGCGGGCTGTTTCTACCCTAACCTCGATTTCAACAGGGTGTTGGGAGTCATGACCCCGACCCCCCTCAGCTGAAGTGCAGCTGGGACTCGCGAACCCAGCTTTCACGTCAGCTGCGAACTCGGCGAGCGTACAGGAATGCCATCGCTTTCCCAATCTTCCCCGTTGAACCTGGCCGGTTCGATGAGGAAGAGTGAGGAGTAGTACGACATGCATCTCATACCTACCCGGCTTCGTGTCCCCTGAACAACAAAGCACAAAAACTAGAAAACTCATGTGTAGAGAGACGAAGAGCGGCGGCATCCTGATTTGGTTTTCTGTAGTTAGGCGTTTTCGTAGATGGTTAACGGAGTACTCGGTTGATTTACTTATTGTGTATTCTGCTTGAAGTGAGTGCTAATTTACCTGTCCCAACAATTATTGCTATTTTTCTTTCTTATGACCGAGGGAATGGAGAAAAAGCCTTCCCATTGCCCGTATTCACCTGCAACATTAGCTTGCCGTGACATAATTCTGCTAGAGCCAGGTCCCCTGAGAAGCAATAAATAGGGGTCATGCTTCCCCGGGCAGTTGAATAACCATCATAGCTAGAATTCTGCCTAGTCAGCTGGCCCAAGCATACTGCTCATCGGAAGCATTTAACCTGACCTAACTGGCCCAGTATCCTGCCATAAGGCTGTCTTAGAACACATTAGTAGGCTAACACTGACTTTTACATACTATAGTCGACTTCGTCAAGAAGAGTGATGTTACAAGTGCCCCAGGTCCTGCCTGCGCTGCTGAAAACGCCAGGGCCAATACAACAACAGTCTAAAAATATTCATTTTGTCTTGATAGTTGTACGACCATTCAGAGACCACAAAAAGATGCCTCCACGCGGAATCGAACCGCGGATCTTGTCATTACACCGCAAGCTTAATTACTGTACGAGTGACACGCATTACCCCTGTGCCATAGAGGCGATCGATATTCAATACCGATCATATTGCATATTATTAAATACCATTTTAGGCCGTCTCCTTGGCACTTTGTTGTTGCATTTCTCGTAGTACCCTTAACTATCTGGGCTCTCATGTAGAGTTCATTTTTCTTCTCCTGAAACTTTGAATTTCCACCGATGCTTGCAAGCGTCAAGTCTTACAAAGTATAGCTATGGGCGTGGATAAGAAGTTGTCATGCTGAGTGACCACCAAAACATATCCGTTAACTCACTCTATCTATGTCCGTGTTGTTTGTTCGTTATTTGCTCTGCAGTGCAGTGTATAGGAGCAGGGTTATATCAATGAGTTTTCCTTTTTGATTACGATACACCTACAAGTCAGTTTATTGTGTCTCGCCCTCGCGTAAATTGGGCCAGCCAACAGAGGTGTTCTAGTACCCTTCGTAGTACAAATGCTCACGACATATCTAAAGTTTACAATCTATGTCAGGATACAAGTGAGTTTGACATCTCGCTATAAGATAAAGAATATTCAAGTTATTGCTTGACAAGAGATCTGGATTAAATACTGCCTAAGAACACCTACAATTAGCAACAAAAGGTGTAACGTCAAGTGCATAAAATTGCTACCAAAAGGATATCTTAAGCGCAGCAAGAGTGTCAACGATGGCCTGTAATTTCAAAGTAATGTTCCTCAAACCCCATTGCACACGCCAGTTTTCATTCGAAGATGGTATTAATGGGCATAACCCGCAAATCGATGACATATCAAGACCACTGTCCGCACTATTAAGGCGAATGATCTATTAAGATATGTGTTTCTTCGTTGATGCTTATCCAGCACTTCGATGCTTGGTTATTATAACTCTTCTGGACGAATCTGTCTGGAACTTGGATACAAGGATAGGAACTATTTTGAGTGTCACGAGGCACACAGGGCAAGGCACACAGACATAGACAAATAGACTCCTTGTATATAGTCAGATAGCGTCTACGAAGGTGGTTTCAGAGTCCTTCGCGCAACAACAAGTGTCTATTGCCCATCTAAAGCACAGAGTTCCTGACATTGAGATATACTTTCCTCAATTTGCGGATGGCGTAATCTCAAAGTTCTAAATATTTGGTGCAGGGAGATGGGCTCTTTGCTTGACACGTTGCTGCTTGGACCGATCTTCAACGGCTCGTGACCCCGGTATTTCGTCGTAAACCTCTACGCCAACTTCTTGGGCTGTGTAGATACTGTAAAGTTAAGCCGGCCGGTATGCAAATGCTTAAGGCGCCAACGACAGAGGTCGCATTGCCATAGAAGCCGAGATCTCCACCCCCCCAACCAGACACGGCGCGATTGGGTCTCAAGAAATATGCCGTCTTCTTTCCCAGTTCTAACAGACTGTGACAAGGGCTTGATCTCAAGGGCTTGGAACAAGGGTTCATATTCAACTAATAATTCTCTTTGGGTCTAAAGGAGTCCATGTTTCCTTTTTCTGATCCCAATGTAACCTCATTTCTATCCCTCTATTTATACACAGGTCCTGGGCAAATATTTTCTATTACCCCTCTTCTGTCGGACTCCGATTCTAGGCTTCATTGCAGAGGCTGTGATAGTCGCCGACCAATAACTGGTTCAAGGCTGAGACATATGGCTTGACAGGTCTTGACAGGTCGTGACGGGTCATGGCGGTCCTTGCCGTGTGACACGGACAATTGACTGGTCGGATCTGTAGCGCCACAATATCCACCGCTCGTACCCTAAACCCGTTCCCGCATCCCATAGGAATAGCTTAAAATTGGAAGCCGGTGGTTGTCGAACGGAGGTTCAGACGACGCCGAGAGTCCAAGCTTGTACCCAAATAGTGGGATTTCTGTCCGTTCTTGCCCAACGCACAGGTTACCATGAAACACATCTAGCCGGAATGGCGTTGAACGTGGATACATGAATCAGTCAAGTCTCGAGACCTGGTAGAGGGGAGCAATATTGAGCTAGGCATTTGAGACTCTGGCGTTGACGCTTGATTTGAATATTAAGCTCCCACTTTGTGAGAGCAGGAGTCTTCCTAGCAGGCCATGATGGTAGCTTCAATGTGCGTATCTTAAAATCATCCTGAACTAGAAGTAACAGTAAAGGGGTTCATCTGTCTAGAACTCGTATGGCGACTGCTGATCGCGTAGGTGTGTGGTAAGACTCTGTGAGGAGGTTGGTGTACAACTATGTGTGCATGGGATCGTTGTTTGATGTATGCTGGGCTTTCCAACTTATGTTAGTGCTAGGAAATGTCCGCTAGTCTCGTGACAGAAAGTCTTTATCTCGTTTACACCAAAATAGCTGTGGGTATATGTTAGATATAGATATCGAAGAGGAGCAGTGGCAACTCACAGCGTAAGGAAGTAGAACGTGAATTCATCTAAGTCGTCTCCAGTCCCTGTCTTCAGGAAGTCTTCGAAATCGAATGACCCAATTATATAGATGGGTTGCTCCTTCCAAGCTCGGAAGAAGTCGAATGAGTTCTGGGCGTTCCAAAGGTGGCTGGTGCGTGTTATTATCTATGATATCCAGAGATGGTCCCTCTATGCCTGGGTATAGAGATGAAAACATGCTTACTGAAGGATAGTTAGCTAGGCACTCGCTGAAGCGCTTGATGGTTGGGGGACTAAACAAGAGGTGTTGTGTTTACATACCCGGGACAGCGTCCAGCGATGAGCAGAAGAGCCCCAGTCGCCAATATCAACTATGCACCAGATTAGCTAACGAAACTTGACTAAACAGAATAAATTCGGATGGAAGCACCTGCCTGCTCTCAGCCGGATCTTTAACATGCCCCAAACTTTCTGGAGGCAGAGGCACATTATGCAGGTTCTTCTGAGACTTTCTGCGAAAATCCACCGCTGTTTTGAGTCAGCGTACACTCAAACATACAATAAGTTAACAACGCACCTCCCAAGATTCCGGCGGGTGTTCGTTGACGGCCTTCCCCTTTTCTGCGAGATCGTCGAGATTGTCCCTAACTTTGCAGAGATCATTATTCCAAGATTCGAGCAATGCCATATCGTCGTCGACCTGCTGTCCGAGCGTGACGTCGCCATCGAACATGCGGATGGTCTGGTAGAACATCAAAGCATGTACCCGGGCGAGTTTGAGTTGGGGAACTAGGGTCTTATTGCTAGCCGTCGTCTTCAAATCCGTTACGCTCTCATGCAGCACCCTAAGCACTACGGCTCGATTCGACTCTGTCCGATTCGTATATAGCAAACACGTAGTGAAGGCCTGGAGCATACAACGAGGCATATTGTCCTTGTAAAGATATCGGTGTATGTAAAGAGTGCAGCTGTCATGGGCGAACTTGACGTGGAGCTTCTTGATAACGCTCATGGTGAAGGCAGCTTTTGTCGATGGGTCGGCCAGTTGCCAGGGTGCGTAGTCATCCTATAGCAATGGGCTTAGAATAGTAGTTGACCCTGGGTGAACTGGGTGAACCTACACACATAGGAGTCATCTTCGAGTAGTCTTTTCGAACTAATGTCTTCCCGCACGGAATGCTCGATATCTCTGTAAACTGCGATGGCCATGAGTCGGGGAGGAAGCTATTGTTTCCAGGTATGGGTGCCAACAGAGAGCTGAAGTCGTTGTCCAAGTGAAATGTTGCGTCAGGGAGCAAGTCCATGTCAGTTCCTAACATGGTCGAAACGGCATCAGAAGTATGCATAAAGGTGCCCGAGTTGGGAGCCGGGTCGTCTAGACAGTCCAGACCGAAGGTAGCACCGGCCGAGTCGCCAAGGGCCATTTCCGTCCGTCTCCGTCCGCCGTAGACACATGGGTATCTCTGCTTCACACATCTGCCACAAGCTGGTTGGCCCTTGTCGCAGCGCCGTTTGCTCCGCACGCAAGCATTGCAGTTTCTTTGCCGTGAGCTTCCTCCGCTTGACGACATCTGCCGCAATGTGGCTGGGTTAGAAGAACCTTGCTAATTAACTTCGGAAGATTGACTGCAAAGCATCCCCTAAAATAAACTGTACAGGCGCAGAAAAAAACGTCGTTCATGCGAATAGAAAGGCGCTTTGTTGCTCTCAGATCAGCCGACAAACCCCGGAACGCCGTCGCTGGAAATGATGACACTGGTCGGCGCCGCAAGTCCGCAGCCGGCTGACTAAACTCCGCAGGGTCGCAACTCGCTGGCATCGCCTGCGGCTTATCGCTCATTTATTTTTTACCCTACATCGCACTGCTGCACTTAGTAATGAAACATTCTAAGCAGAGAGTTTAGAGCCAGCTAACTATACAACTGATTACCTCTTTTTTTTTGTTTGATTTTTTGTTTGATTTTTTGTTTGATTTTTTGTTTGATTTTTTGTTTGTTTTTTTTTGTTTTTTTGTTTTTTTGTTGGAATTGTAGCCATATATGAAGTCTATTGGTTCCGGTTCTCTCACAGTATTCTCCAAAGCAACTGGACTTGCACGTACAACGCTTACGGAAGCAACCTAAATTGATACATTTGCTGCAAAATGGTCTCATTAATGCTACTTTTCGGCGGTGCTCGCTTTCCTACTCACCACTTCAGGGACAGTTCTATGCCAAAGCGCCCTCCTCACCCGAAAAGGCACGTATGTCAAGGTGGGACCTAGATAAGCGAGATGCCGACGAGTTTCCCATGTCGAGATAGAGAGGGATTTTCCCGGCGATGATGTATACTCCAAACCCCGAATTTATCAACGGGGATATTTTGGGTGCGACGTCAGGTAACGCTGAACAGTGTATCGCATGCTCAGGTCGTATCCTTACACAAAGTTCTCATCCAATTGGGCCTTCTCCTGGGTCGACTTCCGCCTGGCCAGTCGGTAGCCATCCGGTAGCCATCCGGTAATCATATTTCGATCGCGAAGATTTCCCTGTTGAGGGTTAAGATCCGGCAGTCAAGCGACGGGCCGACGGGACCCGGCAGAAATGTAGACGACAAAAACAGCAAGAACTGTTACCTTCGTGTCCCCAATCTCCGAGACGAGCGGGTTCCAAATAGCTGTGTGATGTCTCGGCCCGCCACAGATGGCGTTATGCTGGAGGGGTAGAAACGTGGAATCGAGAGCACAGGCTGCGCGTAACCTCCCGGGTCCTCTAGTCTGACAATGAAATATCTTACGATCGCGTCATCTGGGATGCGGCGGGTTGGGACGTGGATTTGCTGTGTGCCATGAGACAGGCTACACCAGTGGAAGCAATCAAGCCGCTCTCCTGAAATCCGGGAACGCCTCGCCAGTCTCTACCCCTCAGAGGCAGGGAGAAACGGGGTTCATGTGTGACCGGTCCGAAAGTGGTTGTTGGGTGCACAGAGAGAACCGCCGAAACAAGAACGTGGTGTTGACACATGTGTCCCAAGGATTGAATGCCGGCTTGCAAATGTAACTTTGCATTTTGGCACCTCGCTGATTAGGCGTATGTTGTTATTCTTCTGCAAAGGGAGGCGCATACCGCTATGCAGACGTGTTCTCGTACATCCGCATACCAAAGTCGATCATATAATCCACGACTTGATCGGCCACTTCTGCATGTCTTATATCCATGTGAGATCTTGGGCAGTGATCTTGAAAAAGCAGCAGACACTTGCCTGCGAGATGTCCGCCTGGATTCACGTAACTGACTTTGTATGTCGGTGCTTCTTGATAATGGGTCGGGCAAAAGCAAATTTTGGCCCTCACTGTGCCACGACCACCCAACGTTCGAAGCGATGGGACCGCTCGTCTATTCGATTGTAGGCAACTGAGGGTCTGCCATGGCGCCCCATGTTTCTTAAGGTGATCTCAGTGCAGCTGGCCCGAGAGCCATAAGGCTAGGGAAAGCCACCAACAAGCCCATTGACGCCGCAGGATCCAGCGGCGCTCCAAGGCTACGGTATCGGGACTCTCAAGGTTGGTGGCGCTTGTCCTCACCCAACGATTTCCTGGTCAGCGGCACGGGCCTAGTAACGGTCGTACGGATGGATGTACCGCTCATATAAGTTCTATTACTTCTTTGGTCGCACGACATTTCCGGAAGAGCACAAGACATACTTGCGATGGCGTGTACTGAGAAACGTGGTAGTGGTACCATTTCGGCTATCAAATGACCCCTGTGATATTAGGTTCCCCGATAGCTCACGACTCGCTAGTTGCGACTGTTTCAGAGTAAGAGTACAACGCACATAGGTTTTGTGACCATGTACTATGCCATCAACAAAATGATACTCGATAGTCGACCACTATCATGTTATAGTTTCGGTAGTATTCTCGGGTAGTTTATCCAGCTTTGGTAGTTTGCCGATCGCCGCATTTCCAAGTTGCACTCTGCCGCCCCAAACCGCTGTCTTGGAATTTCAAATATCCGGGGAAGTAGGAGCCTTGGCTGGGACGCACGATTGTTGCTCGCTGGTTGAGTATACTAGCTTTTCTACACAGTGCCATAGCTGGTAGGTACATATCTTACCCTATATGTAGGTAGCATTGTTACCTACCAGCAGTTGGAATTGGAAGCCTGCGCCGCCAGGCGAATGTATCAGGTGGATACGTGTCTTACCAACATTGAAGATAGTGTGTATAGCAGTACACCTACAGTACTACAGTACATTGAATTGACCGACCACATGCCCCCTTGAGATGGGTTTGAGGCGGCGTGAAGCCCAGTTGGTTTTCCAATAGGAACATCCCACTATCGACTGACCATTTGACGCCAATTGCAAACCCCGAAAAAAATGGGCTTGACAGACTTTATATTCCAGACTCATGCTCTTGGCGCACATGGGCTTCCGCAATTTCCCTTCGACTGAGCTGGATCGTGCAACGCTAGACCTCCAGGCTATACTCTATACTACAAAAGTAAGTGACCTGATACCTAGCCCCTAGGGCGGCTACAAAACTCAGAGTAGGTACGTAAGTACGTAGAAGGTTTCCCAATAGCCCGAATAGACGAAAAGCCATCAGGTTACACGCAAAACGACCGACGTCGCACAGTATTATATAACGGCGGGCGTCAGCAATCTCGTCCGATCTCGCCTAAGTGGTGAGGGCTGGGTACTCATTGGTGGATATGATACACACTACGTCAAACATTGGGATGTTTGTTGGCTCCTTACTTCTAACGCCTTTCTAAAACGTGCACCGCCTAGCTTCATTTGGTGACCGGGTTGGCCCAGAATGGCTCGGAATGGACATGACACGATGCCTCTCTAGCGGGAACGTCTCCAGTGACGAAGGCTATTGGTATTTGTCTCTGAGATCGCTTGAAGTCTACCGCAACCTAGGTCTAGGTATAGCTTCAGACTATAAGCGGCGACTAGAAGACTAGCTCATGTATCTATATTGGACTCTACACGTGTTTTATGACATAGATGACAAAAATATGCTTGGTGCTTATACATAATAGTAGTAGATACTAGCTTTGATTCTTGGTTTGATTCTTGATTTCTGCAAATTCCAGTTTCGGAGTCGACGCTACATTGCACAATCAACATCTACTTACGGAGCTGGGTTAGTATTAGTACAGTATAAGTTAAACGCGATTTCCGCTGATGATACTCAGGAGCTCTGCCAAATCATGCAATTCTCACTTAGTGTATAATTCAAGGTGAAAATTTTGCCACATGTAGCGTAGTAATGCTTAGGGCCAAGGGTGCGTGGTGAACTGAACACCGTACGCAGTAAGCCTTTCGTGAGATCCTGAAAGGGAATTACCGCGGTAGCATGTGTAAGACGTACTATGTAGATCAGGGTCTGTTGAGGTAAATTATCCTTGGATTTGCCTAGTCTCACGAAGCGCACAGAAAATATTGCGCATTCCTGAATCCTGATTGTCAGACAGCGAGCCGGAATTACTTACCTAGGTTGGGTTAACATGCCAGCAAGGCAAATACCTATGCAGAACACTATGACTAGCACGGTTCCACTTGCACGATAAAATCCTGATAGCCAGGAAGGGAATCGGAATCGCGCCAAGAACTGTTTCAACTGCCCTTCACAGTAAGCTACCCGGTGAACGCTGGAGAGGATTTGAGCCCTTTTCGGCGTCCTGCGAGTAATTCAGTACTGTAACGATGCGTGGTGGCTCGTGCTTGATACAGTGCCATCCCCTGGTTCGAGTGGTAGACCGTATACTTAGTACAGCATGGACAGACTGCTACCTACCCACGCTGCATACTTAGTACCTGGTATTTTAGTACCTGGTATTCGGCTGGTGGGCAACGAACACTACTTAAGTAGTGCCGAGAGCGTGGGGGCCTGGGATGCCTCTGGGTCGGGGAGGGCTGCCGTAATCCGAATCGTATGACTACTGATGGCAGGATCAGACTGACCAACTGACAAGTGTTATAGTCATGTGGAAGATACTCTATAAGCACGATATAAGTACACACAGCAAACGGGACCGTACGAGAAGCTCTCCTTGTACGTACGGCGAAGAGAGGAAGAAAAGATTTCACAGGCGAAACAGGGAGTCCTAGCCTCATCCCTGGCAGGGCACGGGGTATCCTGCGCGATGTCAGATCTCAGTGCGGCCGCGGGCGAATGATAATTCGGCCAGGAAACATGGGGAAGGGCCCAAGCTAGGGTTTGGATCTCGCTCCCGAAATGAGATGACGAGAACCACCGAGAACTCTGCCGCTGGCCCGCTGCCCTGGTGCGGCGCAGCGCGCCCGGCCACCAGCCCGCCATTCGATCTGTGGTACGACCGTACGAGTACCGGTACACCATACGCTAGTGCAGTGTGGTGTAGAGGGAGGGTCTGGAGAGGGGAATGAGAGGCCGTCGCAGGGATCATGCGGACACGGTAGATGGTAGTGTGTAGAGTGGTTCTGGAGGCTGGAACGTGGCATGTGGTGGGGCCTGGGCGTGATCCTCCATGCCCTGCCATCCGATTTGCAGAGTTTAAACTGGTGATCATCTCTGACTGTATTGCTTTTGGCCTTGGAGTAAGTCCTGTACTGTAGGTAGCTGAACTCTGGTGGTGTTCTGGACTGGGATTGCAGCCGAACCTGGAGGCGTTTCTTGACCGAACTCGATTGCACAAATGGACGGGAACGTCAAAAATCGAATAGAGAGCATCATCGGCAATGTCTCGGGATTTTCTCTATCGTGTACTGTAATTACAGCATCTCTTACAGAGCATTACCGGTATGTAAGTAGATTCTGGCCACCAGAAGGGAATGGCTTCGACCACGTGGAATGCTAGCGTCGTATGGAGCCGGTAGGTATATGTAAGTAGGTAGTGTACTTGTACGAGTTCTACACGAATTACCGAATTACGGTAGGTATGCTGCAAGTACGCTGTGCGAAACGGAGATAGTCTGGTATCTAGTATAGGTACTGCAGTTAGTGGCTGACGCCTATTGTGGAATCTTTCCCAAGTGCCGACGCTTGATCAGCTGTTACACGCCGAAATTGAAAGGCCATACTGTCCTATAGCTGTATTTGCTCTAGTGTTAGACCGGCCGAAGATAATAAAACAAACCACAAACGATTTTAACTGAAAGAGTACGTATGCAGATCATGTCGCTCGTATGTGTTGTGTTGTGTTGTGGTGATGTCTGCAAATCGAATTAAATCTGAGATTACGGCGGCCTAAAGCAAAGCCTCGTACATTACGAAGAATGCGGTACCATGTCATGTCACACATATGCCCGACGGATGCAGATATTATGTAGCACTCAAGTGTGTATACTATGCACCCCAACATTGTCACTCGATCAGTTCATCCTGTTATAGGTACTCTGATGACACACCTGATTCTGCAGAGAAAATCAGGCGCCGCAGAGAACGTACCAGACGCCCGGCACAACCTCGCAACTACACTATCAATCATTGTCAATGCAGACAATAAATATTCTGAGTATATATATATCGTATGATTGTCAAAATAGGTCCCGCAATAACGGCCTTTGCATCTCACCTTGGACACCGCGAAAACAAAACAAGACCGTGCTCTGGCGCTTACCCGAATTGGGCGGTAAGATCAGCGAGATTAAACGGTGAACGTTAGAAGTTGTCGTGTAATGCCCGAGGCCTCGGTGCTTACGGCGGTGCAACGTGGTGAACCATCGCTAACGATGAACGCAGCCCGCCTCTGGAAGAACAAACTGTCGGGTCGAATTCACCTCCCCGCTCTAAGTGACAGAATCTCGAGATGTCTGTAAGAGTTGAAGGTAGTATGTAATTGTTATACTCTGGCCGTACGTAAGTACCCGCGAACTGGTGATTGATCGTACATTGATTGTACTTATACTCAGTTTCTAGGACGGTAGGATATATAGTAGGAAGTATGTACTCTCGGTTTGTATTGTAGTGTGTACGGGTGCTGATACTGAAGGGCACCCGCAGATAGATTATTATACCTACCTCTTAGCGTAAGATACCTACATGCTAAGACCACCGCTACCTGCACGAGTATATCACAGGAACTAGGTCATGTATAGAGGGTTTTAAAGTAAGTACCCTACTGCTTGTCTACTATTATTCACGTGGTGGGTGGCATTATTTATTACTGTACTTAAAATTGAAAGCAGGAGACAAAGGTGTAAAGTGACAAAGTTCCCAGCAAAGAACAAAAAGAAAAGCAAGAAACGCATCTACATATGTGGGAAAAGGACAGGCTCTGCCAGTGCTGTACGGCATAATGCATCGGGAGTCCAACTGTAATATTAAGTTAGGTCGTATGTAAGCCGGGCTGGACGGGCACAGTCATTGACAACACGTGGTAGCCTGTGGCTCCTGTAACCCGAAAGGTTACCTGCCGCTGTCATATGAGGCAAGGTACGGGGGCAGGTAACTAAGTAGCTCTGGGTCTCGCGGTCGGTAGGCTTGGTGGTTCCCTGTATGCACACCCGTCCCCAATTCAACAACGAAAGAGATGATGAAGAGGGAAGAAAACACCATTCGTCACCTGCATCAACCGCAAGCCTACAGCCTGCCTACTTACGTACCTACAACTACGTAGGTAGTTCTGTGGCTCAAGTGGCAACCTCCTCGTGTCAGCCCGTGCGTTTATGCAGCTCCATGCTGATGAGGATATGCAGGCCACATGGTGAGGTGTGAGAGAGGTCTCAGGGTTGCATTGAGGACAGCGTCACTGCAACAGCAACACAGCTAGGATTGAGAAGAGGGGTATATGGCGTATCATGCTGCAGTTCTACTCCCCATCCCCATCAAATGCCAATGAGTCAAGTATAAAGTATAGGACAGCGAAAAGCTCTGAATAGTCGCTTGCTTGAGTGGCTGGAATATGACCGCTCTACTAATCTCGCCTGCCACAGTTGTCAGCTTGAGCACACTGAAGGGCCTCCCTATACTAGGTTGCCTCCTTGCTAGGCCAGTGGTACATAGCTAGAACGTTCGCTATCGGCCAAATGTCGAATATATCGTGTTTCTATGACAGGCACCCTGTTTTTGTCTTACAGGACAGTTAACTAGCTCCAAGGTAATACTCGATGTTTGCATAGCACGGGCCGCTACTGACCCGCTCGATATGGTGTGTTTTCAGTGGTGGAAAGCATGTCTTCGCTTCAATTGCCTAGATCTGTCAGTGCTCACCCAGAGCAATTAGCACCCACGCTTGATTGCTTGAGCAGTTCGGCCCTGCCGTCTTATTGTTGGGAAATAAGATTCCTCTGTGCCAGATCCTCTGGGCTTGGGTAAAGTCGGATATACATAGTACGCGCCGGGCCTGGTCAGTCAGTCGGTTTGTCCGACCATGGTGTGTGTATTACATGGATGGATACTAGCCCCCCTTCCTCCACATAGTAATGGTGCTTGCCGAGCTACCTGCGCTGCCAAAATACTCAAAATACGCCTGCACTACTATGTAGTAGCCGGGGAAATCCTGCCTTTGTCTTGCCTGACTATGTCCTGCTTCCCGAGCTGGCAACCATGTCTGGCTGGTTCACGTCCCTCGGTCCAGGTTGTCTCTCAGTTGCCATGCCTGATCTGGGTGAAAAATGGTGGAATGGTGGGGCAGGCAAGCGTCGACACTAGGTAGCAACTCCGTTCCTCTCCCCGAGGGATGATAACCATGTCGCCATGCTTCAGCTCGCGCTTGTATCGATACTTGTCTATGCTGCTTATGGGACCCCGGCACGGGCTCCGCTTTTCTCTTGCATGTGGCAGGGATACCAGTAGAAAACCATGTGTCCAGGTCTCGAATACCTGACGAGCCACGCGCCAATGAGGAGCAAGCATGTCTGAGCCAGCCAACAGCACGACGGCGCTGTGTGGTTGGGGGCTTGTGCTTGTTGTAAGCCTGGGTTTGCAAGTTCAGCATACCTATCACATAGGTATTTGCTGGCCCACAAAACCCCTCGTCGCCATGCGGCGATCTGTGGGTAAAAGCCCGACGCATTGTCTGAATAGGCATCACTACATGTGGCTGCACCCTGGTCCTGCACTCCAACAAGTCTTTCTACTTTGCACCCAGCATGGGATGAATCGAAGCGTCTGACGCCAGGTACCTTGTGTAGTGAAGAGTGGACATTATCCTGGTAAGTTACCTCTACTATGTACTGTAGTGCCCAGGTAGGTACCTATTCCGTGCTCTTGCTCCTGCTTATTAGACTTGTCCTGCCCTTTCCTGCCCTCTCTTATCGATCGATGCCCTTACGAGCGCAGGAACTTTAGATCGGAGCGTACTTTCGACTTCCGAGATCTGAGACCCTGTATTATTACCCAGTACTACCACCGCCGGTAGTAGGCACTGCTGTTGTGTGCTCTACCGCACTGTACCTGTACAAGGCATGGGTCGCTGGAGTGTGGGTACTTGGGTAGGAGAGCACACGAGCTATGGCGGGCTCTTCCCTCACCAAACACCGGCTGATGCCCTAGCCATGTCGACCCATGGCTGTTCCATCTTTTCATCAGTGGTACTGTAGGTAGTATCTGTACTTATATGTATGTAATCCGATACCTCGCTACCTACGCTATTGTAACCATAATGCCCACCTACATATACTAGCGCGTGTGTCCTGCCTACCTAGGTACTTTACCTTACATAGAGGTACATACCATACCTACTGGCTTGTACTATGCTGGGTACATATGTATGTATGCTGTACCGGCCTCACACAGCGGGCACCTACTGTAGTAACATTTGTCTTGCCCTGTTAAGCTTCTCGGGTTCTCTGGCTCTAATGCTCCTTTTCTGACACTGACACCACCCTCTTCGTAACATCGATTGTCTGCCAGCCTACCTGCCGCTCACGCTCAACCGAATATTCCTCCCCGAGCCATGTGTGTATGAAGTGGTGTTGGCGACAACGACCGCCATAGTCACAGTCCTCTCCCTTCCCAACGCCTTGGTCCCGGTCCAGTCATACCTCTGCCTACGTAGAAACCGCCGGGCTCAGTCTTTCGATCGGTTGCGCCTCGTTGCAATTGGACGTTGACCACTGATGCTCTGCTCAGACCCACTGCCTACTTCTTCTTTCCCGGCCCTGATCAAGAATCGCAGCACGTTCTGCCTGGGCTCCGGCTGCGCAAGCATTGCTCTGTTATTCGACCTCAAAGACCCGATGGTTTTGGCTGCGCCAGAATTTATGGAACAGCCTTTCCCTGTCTTTTGAATTCTATACTCCGCCTCCCATTGACCGGCGAGCTTCTATTTGCGGTGGTTATCAAGGTCTAGCCCACATACCGGTCACCATGACGATTGAGCAACAACAACGACCGGCTCCCCAGAAGCTTCCAGCTGGACTGGCCACCGTCCTGAACGCTCCAGAAGAACATCGAGATTCAGCATACTATTCGAGCACAGACGCCTCGAGCAAACGTGCGTTGTTCCTGCCTCCCTTTGCTCTCGATTAACGGATTGCACTAATTCGCTTTCTCAGACAACTCAGCGGCTTCAGGCATTGGCATTAACATCTATCATGCTGCGCAAGAAAAGACACCGTCGCCCACGACAACTACGATCCCACAGCCACTAGTATCCCCATCAGGCAACATGAGTGTCGCTTCGATCGTTTCGCCGACATCACCTGGAAGTATACGTTTTGAGCGACCCTTATCGCTAGATTCTGTGCCGAGTGGAGTGCTGAGCGGGACAACGAGCGTAGGACCAGACTCGCGACGAGAAAGTGTGGACAGTAGGATCAACCAGGGCTTCGGCGACCTGAGATTAGGCGGGTCACCCTACGCCAGCGCGAACCAGTCTACAACGTCGATACACGCGAGTTTGGCGCAGCAGAGGAACCCGCGCACCGGATTGGACCACTTGTCAGTGCATCGGATATCCAACGGCTATCAACCGAGTGTCGAACGTACGCCCGAAAGCCATCCCAAGGCGCGAACTGCGCCCGCCATAACAGGGCCCGCCACGAGTACTATCGCGAGGGCCGCCGAACCTACGAAGGGACAGGCCTGGGCTTTCCCGGAGGATGAAATTCAAAGGGTGCCCCCTGGGATTGGGAGTGGCACTTTTTTAGACTCTAGACGCAGTAGTGTTGCCGAGTCTATTGCGAGCAGTCAATTCACTGCTGACTCACGACTACCCCCGGGCCAGCGGCGTTTAGAAGACGGGATAGGGCCTGAGTTCCAGCGCTTATCTGGCAACTCTGTTGATTTCCAGACAATTCACCACCACACTCTCCAGCATAAGCAACTCTCCGACCTGCAAAATGATGAGTCTAGTCCTCACAACGGCTCGCAGCCCTATAGTAGGACTCCCGAACTGCGAGTGAGTCATAAACTTGCCGAACGAAAGAGGCGTACGGAGATGAAGGAGCTGTTTGAGCAACTCCGCGACCTGATGCCACAAGAACGGGGGTCGAAGGCCTCTAAGTGGGAGATATTATCCAAAGGTACGCGCTAATTTGACACGGCGACTTACACGTGCACACTAACGTTTAATATAGCTATCACGGAGCACCAACGTCAATCCGACCACATCAAGCAGTTGTCTGCCCATTGTCAAAATAGCATCGCTGAGTCAGAACTATTACGCCGCGAGATGGAGAGACTACGCATGGAGAACAACCAGCTGCGAAACGGTGCAGCCGCGGGCCCTGGGACCGTAAACCAGTCCACGCCCGCTCAACAGCCTACCACTGACCCATATGCTCAAGATCCCTACGGCAGAGCTTCTCGACCAGAGCTACCACCATTGCGGGCTCTAAGCGGTAATCTACCTAACGGGCCGGAATCTATGACAGGAGTGCAATATGAGGGCCAACGGCCCAACGGTTTTCGATCAGATCGGTTCTGAATGAATTAGTACTTCGAGTATCGACAGCGCTCCTTCATGATCAATTTCATTTGTTATCAAGCTTGGTAATCAATATTCACATTAAACAACCACGAATGTACAAGCGATACCCACGACGACACGACGAGCTCTTTTGGCCTTGGAATGCCAGTAAGCTGTCGTTATGCCAGGAATAATAAGCCCTTCTGGTGGCTGCTGGATGTGATAATACTGTCGGGATAGGATTCATCGAGGGCGCCCGGGCGTTTATGCAATGATGGGTTGTTCACTTGCCAAGCTCACTCGTGGCTAGCTTGTCCTAAGCCATGGGATGACTACCGGCATAGATGGTGATCCAGGGTCAACTTCCTTTTGGGGCAGATTAAAAGCGTATAAAGGATGGAATAGGGCGGTGGGAATGGGCGCGACGGTTTCAAGACGGGTCCTTCGCGATGTTCAACTGGGGGAAGAAGACTGACAGTAATGGCTGTCCATACCCTTTTCGATTCTTTTATGTCATTGCATTTAGGAGTGTGCATATACCCTACCAGGCGACCGTTCCATAGGACGGTCCGGCTAAGCTAAGGACTGTTAGCTATGAAGATATGTTTTAGCTGTATCTACGAGTAAGGGGAACCATACTGGCTAGGAGGGATCTAAGGTCATGGGCCATGGGGGTGGGGGGTTATGCTGAGTCTAACCTCGATTCTTAGAATCTTAGATGAACGATCCCGAAGCTAGACCTGTACTATGATGGCTCTATGGTGAGATGTACGTCTTAAATCAATGTATGGCTCCTGATGGTACTTCTGCGTTACAAGCATCTGTTTTTAGCTTGAGTTTGTTCTCCTTGGTCCCGGTCCCCTTGGAGCTGCCGTATGAATGTTTTATTGTTGTCTCCATCCTGAACGATAAAAACCACGTTGATATTGAGATTCCAATCCTAAAAATTGATCATATCTTTTGCGCTGAACTTCTGCGCTCGCCAAAGTTGTAATAGTAATCTAGTCATTTGAAGAAAAAGAGAAGGCAGTCCATTCTGTGTATACGAGAACAGGACGTCGTCAGAATTGCAGACAAGATACCTAGCTAAGGAGTCCTGATCAAAGTCAATTACCTCAGTACCTAGGTGCGTGGGAAGTTGTATTATTGACCATGATATATTTATTTATTCAACAGGTTTAACCGTTTAAAATCCGTATAAAATATAAACATTTAAACGTACGTACGTACCTACCTCAGCTGTAATAATAGCTTCCAGGTTGCACATAAAAAATCAGATCAACTAAGGGTAACCCCCCCCTGTTTACTTAAAAGTCCCGTGCACTTTGGTATAAAAATGATCTATAAAGTATTTAGCCTATATAAATATATAAAATTTATGTAGCCTAATATATACCGCTTATTTTACTTAGCAAAGAAAAGTAAGTATTTAAAGCTTCCGCGTTAAAATTTATAGCTACTAACTATCGGACCAAAATTGGGCAATATATTAACAAAGTTTATAATAATTATTAAATATATAAAAATACAAATTATTTTTTAATTATTTTTTAATTATTTTTAAATTAATTATATTATATTATAATTTTTAATAATATTTATTATAATAATATTTAATATTTACGTTAATTATATTTAAAATAAAAATATTTTTTTAATTTTAAAAAAAAGCGAAAATTTATTTTATTTTCTTACGAACTTACAAAGTTATATTAAAAATAATATTATATTTTAATATTATTTAAGCTAGCGCGCTTTAAAAAATTATATTTAACAAACTTTTATTAATTAAATAAATAAATATCGAAATATATACTAATAGTTATAATAATTTTAAAATATAAATATAATAAAATATTTTACTACAATAAATTTTTATTTTTAATACGTTATAAACTAATCGCTAAAATATTTTTAATAATTAAAGACTTAAAATTAAATAACTTTGTTATATAGCTAGTATTTTAAAAATATTTAATATATTAATTAATAAAATTATATTTATTATTTTTATTAAAATATTATAAAAGTTTAAAGTTTAAAAGCTATAAAATAAAATAAATTGTTTTATTATTTAAAAATTTTTATTATATTTATTAATTAAATATTTAAATTTAATATAATATTTAGCGCTGCTATTTAGCTTTTTTAAATATAATTATACTATTTAAAAATATATTTATAGCACGCTATATATATAAATATATAAAAAGTAAAGCTTATTTTTATATATTTATAAAATTATTTATTTATACTAAAATTATATTTAATTTTAAAGCTTATATTATTAAATTAAAAGCTTATATAAAAATAGTTAATATTTAAATAACTATTATTAAATATATAAAATTAGCAAAAAACGTTTTTAAAACAATTTTAATTTATATTTTAACTTATATAAATATATTAAGCAAATATATTAACAATTTAAAAAAAAAATTATATATAAAAAGTAGTAAAATATTTATTAGCTTTGTTTATTTATTATTAATTATAGCATAAAATATATATTTTTAATATATTATTATTTTTAATAATATTAATAATATAATAAAAAATTAATAATATATAGCAATATATAATATATTGCTTTATAAACAAAATATTAGCTTTTTAAGCTAACTATTTTTTTTATTTAATATTAGTAAAATATTATAATTTTTTACTATTAATTTTAAAGCTTATAATAAACAAAAATTATAATTTTAATAATAATATAAAAAATATATATTATTTATTTATAAATAATTAAAAAATATAACTTAATTATAATAAAATATTTTTTATAAACTAAGTTATTATAATATTTATACTATTATAATAAATAAAGTTTATATTAGCAAAACTTTTAAGCTTATTTAAATTTAATATAAAATTATATATTAATTTTTAATATTAAAAAACTATAAAATAATACTATATATTTTAATAATATTATATAGTAAATATTAGTATTTTTTATTACTAGCTACTAAAACTTTTTATTTAGTTATTAATTTAATTATTTAAATTGTTTAATAAATTAACTAACTATTTATAAGCTTAAATATATATTATTATTATTTTAAAAATTATTTTTTATTAATATATTTTAAATATATTTTTAATATTTAAAAAGCTAAAAGCTTTTTTTATTAAATATTAAGGGCGCTTTATAATAAATATTTATTAAAGTTTCGCTAATATATATTATTTTTAGTATATTATTTATAAGCAGCAAATTTTACTTTTTTTATAAAGTAGTTAAAAAATTATATTTACTTTGTTTAAAACTAATAAATAAAACAGCAAAATATATATAAATAAAATATTTTTTGTTTATTTATATTTATTATTATTAACTTTTTTTATTAATATATTTAATATATAATATAATTATATATTAACTATATAATTATTTGCTTTTATTATAAACAAGCAAAACAATAACGTTTTAATAAAATAACATTATTTATAATTAATACTAATTATAAATATATAAAAAGCTTATTTTATCGCGAAATAATTTAAGCTTAATATTTTTATAATTTAAAAAAAAGTATATATTATATTTTAAATTATTTTAGAATTATTTTTTAGTAAATTTAGCACTTTTATTTATATAATATTTTACGAATTTTAAAACTATTAAAATATACTACTATATATTTTAACAAGTTTTTTATATTTTAAAAAATAAATATATAATAATAGTTAAATAAAAATATATAAATAGTATAAAACTTTTTAAAATAATTTTAAACTAAAATATAAATATTATTTAAAAGTTTAGCCTATATTTATAAAAAAAGTTTAAGCCTAAACAACTTATTAAATATTATTTTATATTTATAACAAAGTTTTATATAGTTTATTTTAAACAAAGTGTTATTAATTTATTTAGCAAATATTATTTTAAAAAAATAAAAACAATATATAATATATTAATATTTTTATTACGCTATATAAATATATAAAACTATAATATAATTTATAACAAAATTATAAATATATTATTTTAAAAACAATTAAAAAACGTTTTTAAATATTAATAAACTTAATAAAATAGTTTTTTTAGTATAAAAAGTAAATAAAGTATAAAAAAAGCCTTATAATTATAGCAAAGTTTTATTAAAAAAGTTAAAAATTCTTTATAATAACTAAAACTTAATTTTAAAAAATATAAATACGGTTAAAATTATATATATAATATTATATTTTTAAACAAAAAAATATTTTTTTATAGTTTAACTTATTAATAAAGTTAAAAAATAAAACTAAAACTTTATTTTAAAAAATAAAGCTATTTATATATTATAAATTTTAATAATATATTAAAATATTAAAGTTTTAAGCTAATTTAATTTTTTTTTATAAAAATAAAATAAGTATTAAATATATTATAATTAACTAGTTTTTTACTAACTATAGCTTAAAAATAAAAACGTATAAAATAAAAAGCTTGTTTATTTAATAAAAAGCTATTATAATCGTAAAGTTGCTGCTATATTATTTAAAACTTAATAAAAAGTTTATAGTAAAAATATAGCTTATTAATTAATAGCCTAGCTAATAGCTTATTAAAAATAAATATATTTAATATTTAAAACGATAATAATAACTTTACGTTTTATTATATTAGTAATATTTTATTATTTAATATACTAATATAATTATATTTATAAAGCTTCCGGGGCTAAACTTTAGCTTAACTATTATAAACTTTTTATTAATAAGTAATATAAAACTAAACTAATATTTAATAAAGCTAGTTAGTTTTTAAACAATAATAGCTATAGCTTAAATAACAACAAAAAAAAATAAAAAAATAAAAAAAAAAGCTATAATTAAGTTAAAAATAAAAAAACGGGTAGCTAAAGCGGAAAAATAAAAAAAGATTTTTAAATTTAAACAAAAAATAAAAATTAAACGTAAAAAAATATATATAAAATTATAGTATCGCCTACAGTAGTTAAATAAAATTATAATATTATAATTATTAATTATTTTTAAATCGTTTTTTAATTATTATTAATTAATTGTTTTAAATAATTAATATAAACTTTTAAAAAGCTAAGTATTAAATTTAACAGTATACTACGCGCTTTTTCCGCACTATTAAAAAGATCGTTTAATTAATTATATAAGCTAAGTAGC